>CM030043.1:26413597-26592029 GCA_017639485.1 Pluvialis apricaria | reverse complement strand
CAAGAACTTGTCTGCCTGAAGTATATCTTCCAAGTAACCGACCGTGCTTTTGGCTGGAAAACATCAATCAATGGGGAAATCCATACAACCTCACAGAGGTTATCCATGAATGTGAAACATGCGCTACAAGCCAAGCGGTTAAAGCCTCTCTGGTAGGGAGGATGATGGCTGAAATATAAATATGGGAAGGCCTGTCAGGTTGATTATATTACACTCCCACAAACCTGCCAAGGCAAACACCATGCGCTCACAATGGTGGAACCAACCACCGGATGGCTGGAAACACACCCTTTGTCCCATGCCACCGCTTAGAACATTATCCTGGGCCTTGAAAAGCAAGTGTTATGGTGACAAGGCACCCCAGAGAGAATTCCATGTATTGTAGAAGGGGATAAAATCTCTGTAGTGCACATGTAGAACATGTTAGACAAGACAGACAGTCTGGGTTAGTCCTGCCTCAGGCAAACGCAACCCCATCCACGGGATTGCTTTTCCTCGAGGATCTGGGTGAACTTGGTGGGTGATGCGGAAGGATGGGGAGGTCCAGTGTGTACCTCATGGGGATCTGATTTTGGGTGAGAATAGCCAATGAATGGAATTGTATGATGTTATTTTCTAAATAACCCTGTCACTGAATGTCATCATTACTAAAATTGCTATATGCCATATCAATGGTACTACAGTAAGAATCATGCAAACTAATGACAGATGGACTTTGATGAAACCGAGTAAAGTGCAGCAGTGATGGGACCAAAACAGACCTCAGCAGCTGGTGCCCAGCATCTTCCTTGAGATCGAGAACTTCAACCCGTGGACTGTGGGCATGGGCCGCACCAGATAAACCAACTATGAGCTCTGAATACAGCATGCAAAAGTCCAGCACCACACACTCTCTCTTGTGCCCTGAGACACTGTTCTAACAGAAGGAGCCCAAAGTCATGTATTAAATGAACTCAACAGACTTTAGTGGATATCTTTTATGATATTATTATAAATATACTATCTTTTTAGATGATATCTGTACGTATATATATCAAAGACAGGGAAAAGTGGTGGTAATTAATTGGAAAGTGTAATATCTGGGCATGATGTAGATGGTATAGAAAAAGGGGTGGATGTCCTGGTTCTGGTGGGGATAGCATTAATTTTCACAAGGAGCTGGCATGGGACACATGTTCGATACTATGTGATACCATGCCCAGTATATAGCCGGGGAGCTGGCTGAGGGAGGGGGCAAGAAATCGCCACTTGGGAGCAGGCTGGGGGCTTCTCGGGTCCGGTAGGTGAGTGTTAAAGAATTTCACCAGACTGTGGGTACCTCTAGGTTTGCTTTATTAACAACTCAGAGTTGGGCCATCACCTCAGCAAGTGGCAAGTGGCTAACAAAATACATCTTCTATATATACATGATTCTACACAGCATTACATAATTGATATTTCTGTCTGGCAAGCTCTGTGTTTCTTTAAAGTCCCTCAGTTCGTCATTCTTCAGTAGTTCCAGAAGTTCATTAATTTTCAGCTGACTCTTATCATTCCATTCCAGTTCCTCTTCTGAAGTTGTAGCTCAATGGTGCAGATTCTGGTCACCACAGCCTCTTATCTTCTTCAAACAGTATCCATCAAAGTCCACCTATAGACTTCTTAGAAAAATTCAAGATGTTCCATTAACTTATGCTTACTCTATGCCTCTTCTAGATGTCTAAGCTTTATAAATTGCTTACTGTGGGTTAATCACTCATTTCCTACCTATTATTATGTTCTACATTTGCTATTCTGTCGATTCAGCTTGTATGGGTTTCAGGCCAGCCATGGTCAGGACTGTACAAGGGACAAATGAGCAGCGCTTACATAATTCTCAGAGTAATGTCTTTAAGCACCTGCATTCTATTAATCAACCTTATACAATTACATCTATTCTTCAACCATTCTATGATGATTCTCAAAATATATAAAAAAAATCTAACAAGGCCTAAGTACAACAACACCTAGGTATTTAAATGACGAAATATAGGTAACATTGATTTATGTCCTTTTTTTGCACAAAGTTGTCCTTAACATATTTATTAATGTTTTTTAATAGCGAATTCTTTGAATCTGGAGTATTATCTATATCAGGTACCAGAATTATACTAGGGATATGAAGTGGTCTGACTTCATTTGTGCAACTTGACTATAGCAGAAAACAACACATTGTAGTCTAAACAGGCCCTTTCAACTACCTGCTCATTTGTTTCTGACAGAAAACTGAAGATAAGTTTATATTATCAAATGAATTAGTTGAAACCCACTTGAAGTCTTTTCACTGTACAATCTCAGTAATTATGGAAGTGTTGGAAAATATCAAAGGTGGTGTTATCCTCCAACCCTAAGACTTTAAAGAACTAACATTCTGTGGCATTAGAAGAGGTAGATTAGTGTCTCCCTTGTCCTTTTTACTGATATATTTTAATTTTGGAGAAATTCCCTCCATCCCTCCCCAAAAGACACAGTGATCTTCTTTTTAGAGAGAACAGAAAAATGCTGCTTCCATGCCACCAGAAGGGGAAGAAATTTATTTTAAAACAGATATTAGCTAATTTAATTTTTTTTAAAGTTTGGATAATGGGAAGGGGAGGTAACAACAAGCAATTCCCACTGTCAACTCCACACAACCATATTTTTAGAGCTTCTATATGTCTAGTACTTTGATTTTATCAAACAAAAAAATGAAATGCTGTGTCCTTTCCCAACAGAAGCAATCTCTGCTCTGCATCAGGTTTTTTTCCTACTGCTATTAAAGGAAGAAATCTGAAATGCTTTTACCAGAGAGTTTAAGTTGTTTTTAAGGACAGTAACTGATACGTAGTTTCCTCCAGGTTATCTACAAAGAAGATCAGGGTAGAAGAATTTAAATTAATTTAAGCATTTTCGACTACAGTTTAACTTTAAAACAGAGAAAAATATTGGTTTCATTCTTCTTTTTAATGTTTTTCCTTAGGAAAAAAAATGGTTCTCTTTAATAATTAAAAAAGGTTAATGTTTCACAAATATATTACTGGTATCTCTTTTAGCTAACAGGGACAATGCAGTTCAGCAACAGTATAGTTTAACGTATTTTTTATTAAGTTTTCTCATTTTCTCAAAACTTAAGCAAAGGTAATATAAAGTGTGGATCATTTATTACCTACAGTTTGTGCTATTTGTGTGTGAAACAAGCCTTGGTGTGTTGATTCTGGCAAACACACAGATGATTGTCTACTACCCTCTCTTAGGGTGGCCCCTCCCAGTCTCTTGATCACCACTAGCCTACTTGATTTGGCAGGGCCCAAGTGGGAAAGAGAGAAAGCCTTGATGCTGTGCAAGCACTGTTCAGCAATAGCCATAATATTGGTGTGTCATAAACAATGCACAATAAACATAAATGCAAAGCAGAGCACCATACAGACTGCTATGAAGAATGTTAACTGCATCCCAGCCAGACCGGGCTCAACTAGCAAAATAAATTCTAGTTAACATGCATATGGAAGAGAAAATAACTTTCCCAAACTGTTTTTAATTTGAAATACTTAGTTAATACAATATTATCTATAGCAGTGAATTGAACTAGTTGTTTTTTATTACCATGAGCTTTAAGATTTTAAAACTCGATTGCAGACTTTCACCTATTTTTTTTCATGAGTGGTAAGAGGAAAATAAGGTTTCTAGTCTTTTACTATCCCAGTTGTTTTTCAGCTTTGAATGAAGTAGCTGAAATTTGAAATGAAGCAAATATCCACTATGAACCTGCGGAATAGTCTGTTCCTGTAAAAAACTGGTTTAGTGTTTCAACATATCTTGGCTTCAGCTGCTTTGCCTTTGACTTGATGTTTCTGTAACACTTGGAATACTAGTGAATATTTTTGTGGAGTAAATTAACAGCTTACTAGATTACTACTTTGTATAGAATGTCAAATTTCATATTTAAGTATAAATGGGTTGATTTAAACCAAAAATGTCTTTAAATAAAGCAAGATCCAAAAGCAATTTATTTTTTTAATTATTCCATTTTTAGCTACTCTACCTAGATCCCTACCAAGATCTGAGAGCCTGGCTCTCTGAAGAAACAAATTTGATTGGAAGTGTAGATATATTTTCCCAATCACTGTACAGTTTTGCTTGTCACTTCAAAAGGAGACAGATAGGCGGGGTGTCATGTAATTTCATTCTGTTATCTGCCTATTCTATGTATTATTTTTTTTTGTCCAAGTGTTAAAGTAGATGTGTTAGCTGGAATTACTCTGTGAACAATTTCTGTCTTGTCAAATTTTCACTTTGAAGCATAGAGCTGTACATACACTGTTTTTTTGCTCAGGATACTTATGTGAAAAAAACTTTTTTCACCAATGAATATGTCATCTAGGCCTTGTACACTGGTAGGTTGACCTTCACTGGCTTCCAGGTGCCCATGTGATACGGTAAGTTTATACCACATTTTCTCTGCCATTCTGGGTGATTCCTTAATGTAAAGAACATATCTGCATATAACTTCATCCCGTATTCCCTCTCTCCTTAATAACAACATTAATTGTAACAGAACATTATAATTTAATGTACCATTTACTGGACACTTGTCTCCATTATCCAGTTTATATAGTGGCCATCATGGATTACAGTAATTAATTAAATCTTCCCTTTTTGCAACCCCGCCAGGGGGTCCACCAATTTGTTTCCAGTGACTAAAAATACAACCCAAAGGTGACTTCTATAATATTCCCCCACCCATAGATGATCCAGCGCCCACTTTAAATACAAGGAATAACACACGTGGGTGAGCCTTTTGTACAACAACAACACAAACAAACAATTACTATTACAAACAAACAGTAACAATAACAATTACCGTGGTTATATTCAGCATTTCCCTTGAGCCGGGATTCTAATCCCTTTCAAACCAAATGGGGACTCTAACCCCAGCCTGGGTCTTAACCCAACCCTGTGGAGCTTTCGCTGCATCTTATGGGCAGGTAACCAAGTTCCCAGAAGAATGCCTTATACTCACAAAAGTGTGTTCTTTGCTCAGGGGCTCTTTGGTCCGGGGATCGAGGTCCTCCCCAAGAATCCCTCGGTGCCGGCTAAAGTTCCGTGATCCCAGGATCTGTCGAGGCTCAAGAGCTGTGTCCCACCTGGGTCACCAAAACTGATACCATAAGTCAGCAAAAAGATAACGCTCTAAGACTCAGTTTGGAATTTTAGAAAGCAGGCATTCTTTACTGCAGTGCTGGGTGCACAGGGGATCGCTCCACCTAGTGTGTGTGCCCACTTGCTCAACTACAAAGATTATATGCAATCAAAATATACATATTCATTAGATTTCTGAGAAATTATTAACATATTCATACTATTTCCCATAACTCATTAATATATGTAAATGTCCTTGACACATGCGCATTTATGTCTATTGGTGGTCTTCCAGGGCTCTCTGGTGGTTGTCGATAGTCTTCCTCACGGTGTCCGCTGATTGAACCCAGTCTCGCGCATGCTCAGTTTGCCCTTTGACTTAATTAGATGACACTTAATTGCACAAAACTAGCTCATTCTAGCATATACTCCTTATCTACTCTACTCAAGGATACTGTGTCTCAAGACTTCCTTTTATCTGTACCTGAGTGTAGTAGCTCAGCACTTGTGGGGCAGGATGTTGGAACTGTTAAGAATCGGAAGGCCCACCACCTCTCTAAGGCTACACACTCATTGGCCTCTCTGAAATGCCTATACACCAATGCATGCAGCATGGGGAACAAACAAGAGGAGTTACAGATCTGCGTGCGGTCACAGGGCCATGATCTCATTGCAATTACTGAGACATGGTGGGATAGCTCGCATGACTGGAATGCTGTCATGGAGGGCTATGTTCTCTTTAGGAAAGATAGGCCGGCAAGGCGAGGTGGGGGAGTTGCTCTTTATGTGAAAAAGCAACTGGAATGTATGGAGCTGTCCCTGGGGGTGGATGATGAGCAAGTTGAGAGCTTGTGGGTAAGGATTAAGGGGCAGGGTAACATGACAGATACTGTTGTGGGTGTTTATTACAGGCCACCTGATCAGGATGGGGAAGTTGATGAGGCCTTCTACAGACAGGTGAGAACCGCCTCACAATCACAGGCCTTGGTTCTCATGGGGGACTTCAACTACCCTGATATCTGCTGGGAAGGCTACACAGCTAGGAATGCACAGTCCAGGAGGTTCGTTCAGTGCACTGATGAAAACTTATTGACTCAGGTGGTGGAGGAGCCCACAAGGAGAGGTGTACTGCTGGACCTAGTACTGACAAACAAAGAGGGACTGGTGGAGGATGTTAAGGTTGGGGGCAGACTTGGCTGTAGTGATCATGAGAAGACAGAGTTCAGGATTAAGTGCAGTATGAACAAAATGACAAGTAGGATTGCAACCTTAGACTTCAGGAGGGCTAACTTTGAGCTCTTCAAGAAACTGCCGGGAGAAATCAAATGGGAGAGGGCTCTAGAGGGTAAGGGGGCTCAAGAGAGCTGGCTGATATTCAAGCACCAGCTCCTCCAAGCTCAGGATAGGTGCATCCCGAAGAGCAAGAAATCAGGCAAGGGAAAGAGACCTGCATGGCTGAGCAGGGATCTTCTGAAAAAACTCAGGTGGAAGAAGGGAGTTTACAAGATGTGGAAAAGGGGACTGACGACTTGGGATGAGTATAAGAATGCTGTCAGGGTATGCAGGGAAGAAACGAGAAAAGCCAAGGCAGCTTTGGAATTGAACCTGGCGAGGGATGTCAAGACCAATAGGAAGGGTTTCTTTAAGTATATAGGAGGCAAAAGGAGAACCAGGGAAAATGTGGGCCCGCTCTTGAACAAGACGGGTGCTGTGGTGACAGATGATGCAGAGAAGGCAGAGTTGCTGAATGCCGCCTTTGCTTCTGTCTTCACAGCTCGGGCCAGCTCTCGGGAATCCCAGACTTTGCAAGTAACAGAGAATATCTGGAGGAAGCAAAACTTTCCCTTGGTTGAAGAGGAACAAGTTAGAGAACAATTAAGTAAACTGGATACCCACAAGTCCATGGGGCCTGATGGGATGCACCCCGCGAGTGCTGAGGGAGCTATCAGAAGTCATTGCTGGGCCACTCTCCATCATCTTTGAAAGGTCCTGGAGAACAGGGGAGGTGCCTGAGGACTGGAGGAAAGCCAATGTCGCTCCAGTCTTCAAAAAGGGCAAGAAGGATGACCCGGGAAACTACAGGCCAGTCAGCCTCACCTCCATCCCCTGAAAGATGATGGAACAGCTTGTTCTGGGCGTCATCTCCAAGCATCTGGAGGAAAAGGAGGTTCTCAGAAGTAGTCAACATGGATTCACCAAGGGGAAGTCATGTCTGACGAATCTGATAGCCTTCTATGATGGCGTGACTGGATGGGTGGATGAGGGGAGGGCAGTGGATGTTGTCTACCTTGACTTCAGCAAGGCTTTCGACACTGTCTCCCACATCATCCTCACAGGCAAGCTTAGGAAGTGTGGGTTACATGAATGGACAGTGGGGTGGATTGAACAGTGGTTGACAGATAGAGCTCAGAGGGTTGTGGTTAGTGGTGCAGAGTCCAGTTGGAGGTCAGTAACAAGTGGTGTCCCTCAGGGGTCAGTACTGGGTCCAGTCCTGTTCAATATATTCATCAATGACCTGGATGAAGGGATAGAGTGTACCATCAGCAAGTTTGCTGATGATACAAAACTGGGAGGGGTGGCTGACATGCTGGAAGGCTGTGCTGCCATACAGCGTGACCTGGACAGGCTGGAGAGTTGGGCAGAAAAAAACCTGATGAAATTCAACAAGGGCAAGTGTAGGGTACTGCATCTGGGGAGGAATAACCCCATGCATCAGTACAAGTTGGGGGCTGACCTCCTGGAGAGCAGCTCTGTGGAAAGGGACCTGGGAGTCCTGGTGGACAACAGGATGACCATGAGGCAGCAATGTGCCCTGGTGGCCAAGAAGGCCAATGGCATCCTGGGGTGCATCAAGAAGAGTGTGGCCAGCAGGTCGAGGGAGGTCATCCTCCCCCTCTACTCTGCCCTGGTGAGGCCGCATCTGGAGTACTGTGTCCAGTTCTGGGCTCCCCGGTTCAAGAAGGACAGGGAACTGCTGGAGAGGGTCCAGCAAAGAGCTACCAAGATGATTAGGGGACTGGAGCATCTTTCTTATGAGGAAAGGCTCAGGGACTTGGGGCTTTTTAGTCTAGAAAAAAGAAGACTCAGGGGGGATCTTATCAATACTTATAAATACTTAAGGGGAGGGTGCCAGGTAGATGGGACCAGTCTTTTTTCAGTGGTGCCCAGTGATAGGACCAGAGGTAACGGGCACAAACTGGAGCACAGGAAGTTCCATCTTAACATGAGGAGGAACTTCTTTACTCTGAGGGTGGCAGAGCACTGGCACAGGCTGCCCAGAGAGGTTGTGGAGTCTCCCACACTGGAGACATTCAAAACCTGCCTGGATGCTGTCCTGTGCAACCTGCTGTAGGTGTCCCTGCTGTGGCAGGGGGGTTGGACTTAGATGATCTCCAGAGGTCCCTTCCAACCCTGACCATACTGTGATACTGTGATCTACCCAAGCATAGCACCTGTTTGACCTATCTGTTTGTAAAATATCCCGAAATTTGGCTGTATTGCTCTAGGGAGGGAACCATACGTTCTTCAGCTTGTTATCACATGAAGCTCCCCTATCACTCCCCTCCTCACTGGGACAAGGGTAGAAAATAAGATGAAAAACTCATGGGTTGAGATAAAGGTAGTTTAATAAAGAAAAGCAAAGGTTGTGCAGAGGAGCAAAGGAAAACAAAAATATTTATTCTCTGCTTCCCATCACCAGGCGATGTCTAATCACTTCCCAGGAAGTAGGGCTTCAGTACATGTAGCGGTTGCTTGGAAGACCAATGTCTTAATAACAAGTGCTCCCCCTCCTCCTCCTTTCTCTTAGCTTTTATTGCTGATCAGGACATCATATGATATGGAACATCCTTCTGGTCAGTCTGGGTCAGCTGTCCTGGCTGTGTCACTTCCCAACCTCCTGCTCATCCCTAGCCTACTGGACTTTGGGGGTAGGGGGTTGAAGAGACAGCCTTGATGCTGTGGGAGCCCTGCTCAGCTGTAGGCAAAGCATTGGTGTGTTATCAACACCTTTCCAGCTACAAATACAAAGCACAGCACTATGAGGGTTGCTATGGAGAAAGTTAACTCTATCCCAGCCAGACCCAATATATACACAAATAAGAGTTCTACCATATAGTGCAGGTGTTTCTGTTTCCCTGCAAACATGAAGGAAGCTTACCATGCAAGGCAGATCTTTTACTAAATATCATGCAGAATTCTGCCTCTTACTGGTGACACACTAACTTTCACATTAGACAGCTTTACAGAGTGTTAGAGAGGGATGACAGGCTTAATTTTCTTTTGTGAAATAATTTCAGTTTCACATAATCCTTCTTCTTTCCTTCACAGTGTATTTTTGAAACTGATTTTCTCCCTTGATCCTGAGCACAGAAAAGTCTTTTAAGGTTTACATTGCTATTTAGAGGGTTTTTTATGTTTATCAGTTCTATTACATATTTTTTTTTCTAAAGTGTGTGCTTATATAGAGGCAAGCTGGAAAATATTTTTGTAGAGTGTTTCTAGAAGGTTGTCTGACAAGCAATGTAATGTCATATTTTCCAGCAGAAATACCAGATTTATGCCATATGTGTATTTTAATCAGCAGTTTCTGCATGAAGAACAGCATTCACTTTGTTTACTGGAGGATTACTGGAAATCCTGTAATTCATCACTAGTCTGTCAGAAGGAGGTTTTGGCTGATTTAGTGCCTCATTCTGACTTGAAATTTACATATTTTGCTTTAAATGGTGTGTTCTGTTTCAAGTCCTACATTCTAGATTTGTATAGACTACAAACAGCCTTAGTATATTTTTGCAAAAGGGAAAATCTTATAAATGAAAGTAAATGCTTTGAGGCATATTGCTACCAGAATAAAATGTGCTGCTTCCTTATAAAGCTGTTTTTTAAAATAAAACCAAAAAACTTTTTGGACTATGTGGTCATTCTAATGAATGATGAGCGGTTGTAGTACTTTTTCGCATATATACTAGCACGTGTAGTATTGGAGATCTGGATTGGTTGATTTAAACAGATGAGTAAATATCTGCATTTAATATCCTATTTCTTACATCACTTGTACAACTCTTGCCTCTACTTGATACCTCAGCATGTTTGTTGGTAACTATAGGTTTATAAGAATCAAAGACATTTGAAATATCTGCTTCCTTAAAAACCTCTTGGCTCTCCTTGCCCTCTGTTGGCACTTATTTTTTTCAGTTGCATGGTATAAGCTAGAAGATGAATAACTGTGGCTACTGTTTTATTCAGCGTTATTTTTTCATTTTCCATAACAGCAGAAGCTCCATTATTCTGATTATGGAACTGTTGAGTTGTGTAGTTCTTACAAATTTGTGGACTGTAGCTATAGCCCTGCTTGATGCTGAGACAGATTCTTATGCAAGCTTTTTGATTAGAACTTACATTGTATGTACAGCTTAGATTTCCTTACGACAAAAGTTAAGAGATTGGGTACAAATCATTTGCACTTTTTCCTTGTCTGTTTTTCGGTTCTATTGCTGGCAGTCTGCTCTTAGAAACAGTGATTTGGGAAGCTGTAGCTATGCTTATGTTTCCTCACATGTGCTACCAGAAGACAGAATTAGATAGCAAGATGTTCTTTCAACACTATAGGTATTGAAATAACTTAGCCTGGCTAGCCACTTCATAACAAAAGATGAGTTGAAGCTAATTCCTGTTTCTGGATATTAATTAATAAATTGAAAACCTCCAGGAAAATGATTACCTATCTAGTATTTAATTATTCAGCTAAAACTTATTTTGTTCAAATAGCTCTTATTCCTGGCTGGTAAATTAAGCTATTAGTGTTTTCGTCTAAAAATACACTCATTCCATTGCTCACGCAGACTCAGCCTTTTCAATGTGGGATGGAAAAGTAAAGTAGCATGTCCTTGAGGCAAGTAGTTATGCACTTCTATATATCGTATCCTTGAAGTGCTTTCTAGTTGGTACCACCAATTTATATTTAAAATGTCACAAATTATTCCCCTCTGACTTTTTTCCTTACATCTGCTAAAGACATTTCTGAGACTCCTTGACTTTTCCGATCAGTGAGATTGAGGTTAGACTAGTTTAGGATACGCAAACCAAAACTGGATGCTTAGGTGATGTCCTTAAAGAAGACAGGTTAGGGTTATACCAGACAGAAGAGTAGATACTCTACTGAGAACTTCCTTTACCAGCTGGCATCCTCCTGCCTCCCCAGTGGGAACTCTCTACACATATATGCCAATGTCTATGTTTTTCTCCTGTAGTCCTGCAATCCCTCCATATCTCTTGGCTCCTCATTCCGTTCTGAAGACCTCTCCAGACTTCATCAGGTCCCCTGATTCTCCTTGGTGTACCTGCCTTTCTTTATATTCATCTCCAGATGGAATTTTTCCCCTTTGTTTTTGGTTCGCCAGAGTAAAGTTGCAGCATAGGCAAGTGTCACGGAAATAACCAGAATTACAATTTAGATAAGGTCAGAACAGAAGCTGTTTATAACTATAGGAGACAACACAGAGCAGCAGTGACAGAGTCTGCTGATATGATCTATGCCTAATTGGGGCAGTTACAGCATTTATATACCATTAGCTTATATGACTCCTTCATCAAACCATGTCAGATAAGCAGGACAAAAGTAAATTTCAACAGAGAGCACTAACATGGATTATTTACATAGGTAGACTGCAGTCAAAAAAGGAAGCTCTAGAGAGTACTTCTTTTTTAGAAATAATTCACACCTTTGTTAATTACATCGTGCTGACTGAGAGGCCATTAAGTCATGCTGACATACATCTTAACCAGTGAGGCCTGCAAAGGCCTATGAAATGTTAACTATTGTACTTCCACAGAAGGTGCATGACTGGTCAGCCAGATGTGCTCCTTACAGCTGGCAAATATGCCCTTCCTACTCAACAGCTAGCAACAAGGACAGTTACATGTTTTGAGTGCCTTGGGCCAAACAGCACAGTCTGCCTCTCAGAAGTGGTAAGGCAAAATTATAACTTTGTGGGCTACATGTGTTCTAGGTCTAAAATGTACCTGTTTACTTAATGAAGAAACAGTGAATGACAGAAAGGTTAAAGCAAATTTTTTGATTATCCAGAATACTACATATCACTGCTGGGTATACTTGGCCTCTTCATTTTACTTTCTTTACCAGCATTAAATGTTATGACAGGCTGTCTTGGGTTGAGCGACACAGGACTAATTTCTTTTCTAATACTTGGGAAAACACTTTTAGAAGACTCTAGTGTCTGAATTGGTGAAAATATTCACTTTGTAGCCAGCTATGGTGTGTGGGTTTCAAGGTCTCAGTGTTTTCGAACTCGCCAGGAGCAGGGATGAGAAGGCGTGAGACCCGGGCACTTGACCCAAGCTGGCCAACAGGATTATTTCATACCATTAATGTCACATTTGACATAAATTAGAAAGTTTGCTGCAAGTTTCTCTCTCCCCCTTGATGGCTGCCTGTGGGGACTGAAGCAAAAGACAGGTTAAGTGTGGTAGAACTAATAGGCCATAAGCCATGGGAGGAATGATCAGCTGCAGCTGCTGCTTTGTCAGATGAGGAGGTTGTGGGAAGCAACACCCTAGATAAGGTGGGAACGTTATCTTTTAGAGTATGCGATGGTGTGAACAAGTAAGGTGGAAAATCACTGGCCTTGGTAGAAAAGTATATAAAGAGCACGCTTGCTTAATAAAGGGGATTTCAATTTCGATTTCGACCCTGTATATTGGAGTCCGTGTCTTTCAATCTGCCACAAATGGCGCCCGAATCCAGGGCTATAATAGCAGCATCCTGCTGACCGGTGGCAGAGCCCGGTTGAACTTGGATAGCTGAAAGGAAGCTGAACTTGGATCGCTGAAATGAAGCGGCATCACTGAAATGAAGCGGGATCGTGCACGATTAATTACCTACTGCTGGACGGAGGTAAACAGCCGGGGACGATGGGGAACGATATCTACCAGGAGCAGAGAATCATAGTGAACATAATGCAGAAAATATTGAAGCAACACGGGAAGACCATGCCCCTCCAAGATCTCAAAATGCTGTTAATGTGGACTCAGTCAAACTGCCCGGGGATTGATTCTGGTTCTATCTATGATCCCAAAACTTGTGACCAGATAGGGGTCAAACTCTGGGACTTGGCAACCCGGTCTGACAAAACAGTGGCGGGGTTGCTCTCTGCGTGGCGAACGATGTTTGAGACCTTGAAACAGCATACGCAAAAGCCCGGAGAACAGTCTAAGACCCCCACAGCCCCCCTGTTGGATTCAGCATCAGCCGGCACGGTGGTGGGGGCCGTGGGAAATCAGGAGTCACCTGAAGACCACCCTTTCGATCCCGGGCCAGTCGATACTGATAAGCAGGTAGAAAATGCCCCCGTGCAGGAGATCCTGCTGAAACAGCTAGCGGTCGAGAATGCTAATGCTGATTGCAAACGCATCTTAAAAACCCTGCAAAACCCTACTATCACAGAAATGATAGACGCATGCCAGAATGTGGGTACCCACCAACACCAGATGGACCTTTTAGCGCAGGCTTTCGCAGCCTTTCATACCGGCCCCCAGAAGTGCTTCTCCTGTGGGAAGATCGGCCATTTTAAGAGAGAGTGCCTGAAGAAGATGGAGGCCAAGGGGCCCGGGGTCTGTCCGCGATGTAAAAAGGGGAGGCACTTCGCCAACCAGTGTTGCTCCAGGTTTGACAAGGACGGCAGACCGCTTCAGCCGTTGGGTCAGGGAAACCGCTGGGCCAGCGCGCAGAGGGGGCATGCGACGACACAAGCCCCCCCTCCCCCACCCCTGGCAGCCCCAGCCTGTATGCCCGAACCAGCGGAAGTGCCGGAATGGACCTGGCCTCCGCAGTCACAGTGACGCTTTTTGATACAACCGTTACCCTGATCCCTACGGGGGTTAAGGGACTGTTGGGCAATGGACTGAGTGCCCTCCTTCTCGGCTGCTCCTCGGCGACACGCCAAGGGCTGTTTGTATTGCCTGGTGTTATCGATGCGGACTTTACAGGGGAGATTCAAATTATGGTATGGACTCCTACTCCTCCGTGTCAGATTCCTGAAGGCTCACATATTGCACAGTTGGTGCCTTTTAGGAGCCAGGTGCCGCGATGCCTGGCGGATGCTCGCGGAGACAGTTGTTTCGGTTCCATGGGGCCCGCACAGATCATGTGGGCCCAGAAAGTCTCCACGTGACGCCCTTCCTACCGTTGCAGCCTCCAGCACTCCACCCATCAAAATGAGATAACTCTGGAAGGAATTATTGATACGGGTGCAGATGTTACCATCATCTCTACAACAGCTTGGCCCCCCTCATGGCCAACCGCTAGGGCGGCTGCCTCCGTTTCTGGTATCGGGGGGGCAGCTCTTCCGTTGCAGAGTCAGCACAACGTTCTGATTACAGGCCTGGAGAGGCGAGTGGCAACTGTAAAGCCATTCATCCTTGCTAGCCCAGTCACTCTATGGGGCAGAGATTGTTTGTCACAATGGGGCCTCCACCTCCAGTCGGATTTTACATAAGGGTTGCTGAAGCGCAGCTCTCCCTAGACCTTACCTGGCTCACGGATGACCCGGTTTGGGTTGATCAGTGGCCCCTTTCAAGGGAAAAGCTGCAACAAAACCATATTGCAAAAACAAAAAGGGGGAATGGCCCTAGGCACACCACCAGAATGTTTAGCAAAAGCATTATATGTGTTGAATTTTCTAAATCGATGGACGAACGGAGAGCCGGCCATGATAAAACACTTTACCTCTCTCCCGGAGGGACTGCAAGCAGTCTCTCCATGGGAGAAAGCACAGGTGATGATCAAAAATATGATGAATAACCAATGGGAAGGTTCGTACCCGCTAATAACTTGGGGTCGAGGATATGTTTGTGTTTCCACAGATACTGGACCAAGATGGGTCCCAGCGAGATGGGTCCGACCGTCGCTGCAGTCATCCTCGTCGTCATGATGACAGCAGAACCAGGAGATGGGATATGGATCCCACCGGCACCCAAAGAAAACATCTGGGTAACTTTGGCAAACAAGACCGGCCAGGACACCCTGTGCCTTTCGCTGGCTACCCCAGGAAACCCCTTTTCGACATGTCTAGTCGGTGTCCCAGTGGACAATTGGCCAAGCCATGGTCCAGCACATCTTTCCGGAAACTCATCAGCTTTGGCTGATAACTGGGATGGGTGGACTCCTTACTTGCCACCCCTGCCCCACGAGCCGCAAGAGATTGAACTCCTAGGCTCAATCAAAATTGATAGCTGTCTAATTTTTAATTATACTGGCAAGAATCAAGCTACAGCACAGAATGTTAATTCTTCTTTGTCAATATATAGAAATGACATGGCCTGGTGCAACTATACCAGTCATAATGTCTCCTGCTCCAGCAATGTGCCTTTACAGCTCCTGCAGGGGCTCTTCTTTACCTGTGGTGATCGAGCTTGGGGAGGTATACCCTCACATATAAGGGGAGGGCCTTGTAGTCTGGGAAGACTTACACTGTTGACTCCAAATACATCAATGATTCTGAATTTTACAAAGCATCATCGACACCCCAAACGATCGGCCCATGCCTTTCAGAGCAAATGCAACGATAATGTGGAGTTTTGGGGTAAAGGGGAGATAATTATGGCCTCTATATTTGCACCAGGAGTTGCCGCTTCGAAGGCTTTAGCCACATTGAATAAATTAGGGTGCTGGCTTGCCAAACAGAGCAATGCCACGTCGTTAGCTCTATCTAGCTTATTAATAGATGTAGATTTGGTTACACATGCTACTTTGCAGAACCACGCAGCAATAGATTTTTTTGCTATTAGCCCATGGCCATGGATGTGACGAATTTGATGGAATGTGTTGTATGAACCTCTCGGATCATTCCCTGTCCATCCATGAAAGCATCCGGAAGCTGAAAGAGGGAGTCGCTAAACTCCAGGAGGACGATGAGTGGAGATGGTTCAGCGATATGTTTGGCAGGTTGAGTTTGGGAAGCTGGGCAAAGCAGCTGCTGAAGCTAGCCACAGGGTGCTTACTGATCTTTTTATGCATTTTAATATGTATACCATGCCTTTTGCAATGTACACAGAGAATAGTAGAAAAATCAATAAACACAGTGCTAATTGTTCAACAAAACAAAAAAGGGGGAGATGTGGGGACTGAGGCAAAAGACAGGTTAAAAGTGTGGTAGAACTAATAGGCCATAAGCCATGGGAGGAATGATCAGCTGCAGCTGCTGCTTTGTCAGATGAGGAGGTTGTGGGAAGCAACACCCTAGATAAGGTGGGAACGTTATCTTTTAGAGTATGCCATGGTATGAACAAGTAAGGTGGAAAATCACTGGCCTTGGTAGAAAAGTATATAAAGAGCACGCTTGCTTAATAAAGGGGATTTCAATTTCGATTTCGACCCTGTATATCGGAGTCCATGTCTTTCAGTCTGCCACAGCTGCCATCCTGAGAACTTCTTGCCCTGGTACCAGACCCCTGAGGCCTTCCCTTCCTCCCAAAGCCATAGAGCTTGTAGTGTCCCAAATTTACTGTCCACTGCTGGGAATGCACAGCTTCTGACTGATATAATTTGCTGAGTATAATCTTTGCATATACTGTATTGGGATCAATACTGGTTGTTTAGTGCTATTAATGTTAATTATCTAATCTTATTCTATTAAATCTGTGTATATTTGAACTCCCGGTTTTCCCTGTTTTTTCCCCATTCCCCTTCCCACATGGAAGACATATTGTCTAAATGACAATTCATTGTTATGGGTTTCTCAAACCATAGCACAGGCAAACCAGGATAAAAACATGTGGGTTTTTTTGCCATCTCCTCAAAAGCCAAATGGTTCTGAAAAAAATGTGTTCTGTGAAAAAGACCCATTTCTCTGGAGACAGCAAATTTGAAATTAGTATTTTGCAGTGACCAAGGCTGTTGTCAGGTGCACTGGTCTTGGCTGGGATAGAGTTAAATTTCTTCATAGTAGTGAGTATGGTGCTGTGTTTTCGATTTGTGCTGAAAACAGTGTGGATAACACAGGGATGTTTTACTTATTGCTGACCAGTGCTTACACAGCACCAAAGCCTTTTCTGATTCTCACCCCACCCCACCAGCAAGTAGGGTGGGCATGCAGAAGAACTTGGGAGGGGCCACAACCAGGACAGCTGACCCCAACTGACCAAAGGGATATTCTGTACCATACAGCATCATTCTCAGTGAGAAAAGCTGGGGAAGAAGAAGGAAGGGGAAGATGTTCAGAGTTATGGTATTTGTCTTCCCAAGTAGCCATTACACGATGAAGCCCTGCTTTACTGTTTAGCCCTGCTAAACACTTGCCTGCCAATAGGAAGCTGTGAATCAATTCCTTATTTTGCTTTGCTTATGAGCAAAGCTTTTGCTTTACCTATTAAACTGTCTTTATGTCCACTGTTGTGCTTTCTTCTTCTTTCTGGCACAAAGTGTCCTGAAAAAGATTAGCCACACCAGAGGTATCGTCATTGTATTGTTGTAGTTACACAGGTATTTCTGTGAATCCCTCCCTTCCACCTTTTCACCACACCTACTTTTCTTTGCTTTCACAGCAACAAATGTATTGTCCTAGGCTTCTGTGTAAGCATCAGTTAACAGTGCAGGTCTGATGTCTTGTCTCATTAAAGGAAAGGCAAATCCTATCTCAGTGAATTCATAAACACTCCCCTTTGTGCTGGGTACATGGTCACCAGTGCTTTAGCATGAAATCCCCAAATTCTTTCTTAACCAGCTTTTAATGTCTGAAAAGGGGACTTCACTGTTTCATTAACTTTTTGAACAGGTTTTCAAGACATTACTGAAATGTCTTTGTTGTTGGATACCTCTTAAGGTATACATGCTTAAAAGATACCAGAGGAAGTGAAATGGAGAGAGAAAAAAAGCCGAAATTGGGTTGCGTATAGCTATGCACATACAGCTTATACCTACTTATGTTAACACTCTCTTTAGCTAGCATAAATAATGAACCACTCAGGGACAGGGCTACAGGGGTGGCTTCTTTGAAACAAAGGTAACAGAGAAAAATTAAAACATCTTCCCTCCACCCGCACCACTTTTCCCCAGGCTCAACTTCATTCCTTCGTTCTCATCTTTTCTTCTTCACCTCCCCAGCAGTGCAGAGTGAACAGAGTGTTGCAGTCAGTTCATAACAGTCCTCTCTGCTGCCCCTTCCTCCTTAAGCTTTTCCTCTGCTCCAGCATGGGTCACTCCCGAGGGGTTGCACTACTTCACAAACTGTTCCAGTGTGGGTCCCCCCAGGGTTCCATTTCCTGCCAGGAGAGCCTTCTGAAGTGTGGGCTCTTCTCCAAGGGCCTTGGTTCCTTCAGGTAATATCCACCTGCTCCACCAGGGTCTCTTTCAAGGGCTGCAGGGGAATCTCTGCTCCGGCACATGGAGAACCTCGTCCCCCTCCTTCTTCACTAACATTGGTGTCTGCAGAGTTGTTTCTTTCATGTATTCTCACCCCTCTCTTCCAGCTGCTGTTGAGCAGCAGTTTTTCCCCTCTTCTTAAATATGTTAACACAGAGGCGCTATCAACATTGCTGATTGGCTCAGCCTTGGCCAGCCAGCAGTGGGTCCATCCTGTAGGCAGCTGGCATTGGCTCTATCGGACATGGGGGAGGCTTCTGGCATATTCTCACCCCTGTAGCTCCCTCCCCCCCCGCCCCGCTACCTTGCCATGTAAACCTAATACAGTTGTGGTTCAGAAATTTCAGGGTTAATCTTGAGAGTTCATAATAAATGTGGTCTAAGTAGAATTTTGCAGATTACAAAAAACAAGAATGTTTCTTTCATAAAAAGAGCAATTTAAATGGCAGATCTGGTTTGTGCCTGTAAATAGAATAGCCAAATGATTTTGAATGTTAACATTTCCTAGTCATGGAGACATTGCTGGTAGGTGCTGTCTGTGGTTTGTAGTTATTCTCTGATAAAGCACATCTGGAGATGTTAGGGATGGAAGTATTTGACACAGTTATGATTAACTAGTGACTCAAAATTTATTAATAATTTCAGACAGGTCAAGAGGTTGAATCTTAGCAGCACTTAACTGATTTAAAGGTTTACAGAGTTACAAAATAACTAAACAGCAACTTATTTACAGATTCGAAGATGGCAAGATTCACACTAACTTATCTCGAAGCAGTACATATACTCATGAACAAAAGCACAGATCTCAGATTAATGTATAGACATATAAGCAAAGCACATAAGCATACACGCACACACACACATACATGCATACACCAGTCTATAACCGCAGAGATCAAAGATCTCCTATTATTGCACGACTCTAGTGAGCTGGAGGGTACACTTTTTAACTCCTGTGCATGCACGAACAAATGGAAGAGCATCCACATGTATAAAGCTAATCATAAACATGTAAGTGCAGATGTGGATGAAAGAGAGCCTAGCTTTAAAGGTTAGGAGCCATGGGTACCAGGCACACTATTGTGTTCTTGGTCCATTGCTCTCCATCTTTTCTTTCTGTGATGTTGGACCATTTTGTTACATTCTGGTCCAGTGTATTCTTAGGAGGCCCAGGCAGGGAAGACATCATGCCAAGAACTGAGAGGCATAAGATAGGGGGGGGGATTGCATCACCACGGGAGATAAATGTTTTTCCCAGACAAACATATTAAGCACAAGAATGAATAACACAAAGTCATTATTGAAACAATTGCAAGTCAGCAAATGCTTTTGTCTCTTTCCATATTTATTTTGAAAAGCTTTTTAAAAATCATGATATGGGAAAGCCTGGGAAGAAGGGTAAAGAGAGGAAGACATTTTTGTGCCATGTCTCTGAGTTTCTAATGTTTTTTCCTGTTATGAATCCCACTAAATGACTAAAGGAATGGAAATCCCTTTTTCTTTTTGTTTTTGAGTTGAGCATGTGGCATTAAAGCAAAAGTGGCACTCATCTTGGGCAGTTACAAGTCTGGAGGACAGAGTGTGAAGTAATTTGGTGTTCTATAAATAATATTTCATCGTATTAATCATGGTGGATTTATGATAACCTGAACATGCCAAGTACAGGTGCATGTGGACTAAAAGAACAGTTGCTTTTCCTACACTGCCTTTACTCCAATGTCTTATCTGAAATCTTTTTTATCTCCCATGTGACTGGTAAATGTTGGTGTTCCACTCTAAACTCCTCATGGGATCTAGAAGACGTCAAGCAGAAGCAAAGGAGTACAGGTGGACTTGCCTTGATGCCCCATAGTGAAAACAAGAAGTAATTTATCTCTACTGGAATTTGACTGAGGTACCCCATCATGCTTTCATCAGTTCACTTCAAATCAACAAAAACTGCTATACAATAGAGACTAAGGCTCTGAGTCTGCCCCTCAAGCTCTAAGTCTGCCCCATGCCCTACACTTTGCTCATGGCGATGAAGAGAAACAGGGACAGAACTAGCAATGGCAATTGCTACTTCCACCACCTTTGGCCACCCATTCCCATTTCTCCTTTTCAGATGAAGACTATAATTTCCTGAGGGCTGTACCAGGAGTGGCAGAAGATGATGTCTGCCCAAGCCTCAGCTGCTGCAGTTCAAAGGAGAGTATCTTTATCATGGGTACAGCTCCTCCTTCACCATTACTCTAAACTGGTGTGCCTGGGAATGAGCACATAATTCATTTGGCATAAGAAGTACTGCCAGGCTTGTAACCTCAAGTAGTGTGAGATGAAGGGAGAGATGGAGCAATAACAAGGTAGCAGTAATGTCACAAAATAAATAGCTTCAGAGCCACCCTGAGGCAGTGTTTCACCCAGTAAACTTAAAGGGAAGCTAGCTAAGCCTTCTGTTCACAAATAATGGGTAAAACCATAAAGGAAAAAATGACAGTCACTTTTTTCTTTTTTGAGAAAGTGGCGGAAGATGGGGATGGTGTTACCTGTGTTTCATCACTTTTACTTACAATCAGAAAGTTGTTATAGGGTTGCAGGGAACAAAAGGAAGAGTGAGAACTTTTTATCTAGTTCCACTTTGCACAAAATATTACCATGAACACACCTGCCAAAGCGATAACTACAACAAGTGTCAAATCTTTCACTTTGGATCCTGATGACCTTAGATATGCATGTTGCGTCTTGGTGATTTGCTGAAGTGATCGGGAATTTGGATGAGCGAGTGTAAATTAGTGAGAATTAAAAAAAAATATTTTGGTGTCATTGTTTAGGCCGAATTGGCTACTGTGGACATGGGCTCCCCAGGTGGGACTGACAGATGCTCCCCCCACCCCTCTTCAAAGAGAGAGACAGAGGAGGGAAAAAAAGACTTAGGAGTTTAGAAGGAACTAAACTACTTTAATAAAATATTAATAATAAAATAAAAAGAAAATAATGAAATATATACAAAAGAGTAGCAAGCTCCCAGGATGACAACCACATCACCAGCTGGCACTGGGGAAGTCCCAGGCTGGACTCAGTAATGGACGGGAACTGGATTCCAGATCTGCATTCAGGATCAGGACCAAAGGCAGACGAACAGAGTCCTCCTCAGACACTGGCCATTGAAGAGAGTGCTAACTCTTTGATCCCTCAGCTTTTATACTGAGCATGAGGCAGATGGGATGGAATACCCTGTTGGTCAGTTTTGTCAGCTCTTCTGTCCGCTCCTCCCCGCAAGTGGCACCCCTTTACACTTTTCTGCTTCCGACCCTCCAACGGGGCAAGTAACAAAATTAGCTGGCCTTGGTTGTTGTAGCAATAAGTATAAGCAAGATCCTCTCTGCATACCATTTCTTGGCATCAACTATAAACATAGGGCTTATAACTCTGAGAGAGCGAACATTGTCTGCACAATATGCTGTTAAATTCAGTAGTGACAGGTGGATCTCAAGAAATGACTGTATTAGAGGCCAAAGTGAGCCTAACTGGGAATAAATGGGAGAAACACCCCATTGTGACTGGTCCAAATGCTCTGTGCATCCTTAGCATTGACTACCTCAAGAGAGGGTATTGTAAAGACCCAAAAGGGTATCGGTGGGCTTTTGGCAGCTGTAGAGACTGAGGATGTTGCACAGCTGTCTACCTTACCCAGTCTTTCAGATGACCTTTCTGTTGTGGGACTATTGAGGGTTAAAGATCAGCAGGTGCCAATTGCTACTGCCACGGTGCATCGACGACAGTATCACACCAAGCGAGACTGCCTGATTCGACGGCTAGAGAGCCAAGGAGTGATCAGCAAAACTCGCTCACCCTTTAACAGCCCTATATGGCCAGTGCGAAAGTCTGACGGGGACTGGAGACTGACAGTAGACTACCGTGGCCTGAATGAAGTCACACCACCGAGTGCTGCTGTGCCAGACATGCTAGAACTTCAGTATGAACTGGAGTCAAAGGCAGCCAAATGGTATGCTACAATTGACATTGCTAATGCCTTTTTCTCTATTCCTTTAGCAGCAGAGTGCAGGCCACAGTTTGCTTTCACCTGGAGGGGTGTCCAGTACACCTGGAATCGACTGCCCCAGGGGTGGAAACACAGCCCTACTGTTTGCCATGGACTGATCCAGACCGCACTGGAGAAGGGTGGAGCTCCAGAACACCTACAATACATCAATGACATCATTGTGTGGGGTAACACAGCAGAAGAAGTTTTCAAGAAAGATAGGAAAATAATCAAAATTCTTCTGAAAGTAAATTTTTCTATAAAAAGAGGTAAGGTCAAGGGACCTGCACAAGAGATCCAGTTCTTGGGAATTAAGTGGCAAGATGGGCATCGCCAGATCCCAATGGACATGATCAACAAAATAACATCTATGTCCCCACCTACTAACAAAAAGGAAACACAAGCCTTTTTAGGTGTTCTGGGTTTCTGGAGAATGCATATTCCAGATTATAGCCAGATTGTAAAACCTCTCTATGAAGTGACTCGAAAGAAAAATGGGTTTATGTGGGGCCCTGAACAACAACAAGACTCCTTTTCTCGTGATGGCTCTGATTCATCCTCATCCCTTTCTAAGTGAACTGGTTTATTCATGTATTTCTTCTTCTGTATAGGGGTGACTGACGTTTGGTTTGTTCTTTTTCTGGTTCAGCTGCAGTGTCTGCTACCGGGTTTCGGTAGCCACAGTACCTGCTACCATTGTTGGGATAGTTCCATGGCCTAGCAGACTAGTTTCCCCCTCTTCTCCCTGAGGGTGCTGCATAATATCGAGCAGTGTTTGGTAGATATTGGCCAGGGCCCAGAACAGTGTGGTAAGTTGTGCCTCTCTGGAATAGCCACAGCATTTTCCTTTCAAATATTCTATCACTTTATCAGGGTCCTGTAGCTGTTCGGGGGGTCTTTGTTCTTGCTCAGTGGAAGATTCTATTTTCTAAAGTACACCACTACAATTGCTACTTACTCACTATCAAGCTAATAATGTTTACATAGCATCATATGTGTGGCATCTCAAAATAAAGCAAAGACTCTTTAGAAATAAGGTATGATAAACATTCAATAAATTGTTTATGTAAAAAGGACGAAAAGAAAGAGAAAATCATAGGATGATTAGAGTTGGAAGGGACCTTAAAGATCATCTAGTTCCAACCCACCTGCCCTGGGCAGGGACACCTCCCACTAGACCAGGTTACTCAAAGCCCCATCCAGCCTGGCCTTAAACACCTACAGGGATGGGGCAGCCACAGCTTCTCTGGGCAATTTGTTCAGTGTTTCACCACTCTCAGAGGAAAGAATTTCTTCCTAATATCTAATCTAAATCCACCCTCTTCCAGTTTAAAACCATTTGCCCTCATGCTATCTCTACACTCCTGGTAAAGAGTCCCTCTCCATATTTCCTGTAGGCCCCCTTCAGATACTGGAAGGACACAATAAGGTCTCCACAGAGCCTTCTCTTCTCCAGGCTGAACAACCCCAACTCTCTCAGCCTGTCTTCATAGGAGAGGTGCTCCAGCATTCTGATCATTTTCGTGGCATCCTCTGGACCCGCTGCAACAGGTCCATGTTCTTCTTCTGTTGAGGGCCCCAGAGCTGTATACAGTATTCTGGGTGGGGTCTCACAAGAGCGGAGTAGAGGGGCAGAGTCATAGAATCATAGAATCATAGAATGGTTTAGGTTGGAAGGGACCTTGAAGATCATCGAGTTCCAACCCCCCTGATATAGGCAGGGACACCTCCCACTAGACCAGATTGCCCAAGGCCACGTCCAGCCTGGCCTTGAACACCTCCAGGGACGGAGCTTCAACAACCTCTCTGGGCAACCTGTTCCAG
Source organism: Pluvialis apricaria (assembly GCA_017639485.1). Classification (NCBI taxonomy): domain Eukaryota; kingdom Metazoa; phylum Chordata; class Aves; order Charadriiformes; family Charadriidae; genus Pluvialis; species Pluvialis apricaria. The sequence continues at coordinate 26,567,670 of CM030043.1, read as the reverse complement.
TGCCTTACTACCCTTAAAGTGAAAAACTTCTTCCTAATGTTTAATCTAAACCTGCCCTCTTCCAACTTAAAGCCATTCCCCCTCGTCCTATCACTACATGCCCTTGTAAAAAGTCCTTTCCCAGCTCTCCTGTAGGCCCCCTTTAGGTACTGGAAGGCCGCATCATCAAGCAAACTTGCTGAGGGTGCACTCTACCTGTCCATGTCGCTGACAAAGATGTTGAACAGTACGGGTCCCAGTACCGACCCCTGAGGAACGCCACTCGTCACTGCTCTCCACTTGGACACCGAGCCGTTGACCGCAACCCTTTGAGTGCGATCGTCCAGCCAGTTCTTTATCCACCGAGTGGTCCATTTATCGAATCCATGTCTCTCCAATTTAGAGACCAGGATAGCGTGTGGGACAGTGTCAAATGCTTTGCACAAGTCCAGGTAGATGACATCAGTAGATCTTCCCTTGTCCACTGCCGCTTGTAACCCCTTTGTAGAAGGCCACCAAATTTGTCAGGCATGACTTGCCTTTGGTGAAGCCATGTTGGCTCTCGCCAATGACCTCCTTGTTTTCAATGTGCCTCAGCAGAGTTTCCAGGAGGATCTGCTCCATGATCTTGCCAGGCACAGAGGTGAGACTGACTGGCCTGTAGTTCCCCGGGTCTTCCTTGTTTCCCTTTTTGAAAAGAGGGGTTATGTTTCCCCTTTTCCAGTCGGCGGGAACCTTGCTAGACTGCCACAACTTCTCAAATATGATGGCTAGTGGCTTCGCAACTTGATCTGCCAGTTCCCTCAGGACCCGCGGATGTATCTCATCAGGTCCCATGGACTTGTGCACCTTCAGGTTCCTCAGGTGGTCTCTCACTTGATCTTCATCTACAGTGGGCAGTGCTCCGTTTTTCCAATCCTCTCCTTTGCAATCTGTGTCTTGGGCAGTGCGGCTGCTGTCCTTGTCTGTGAAGACTGAGGCAAAAAAGTCATTGAGAACCTCAGCTGTGTCTCTGTCCCGGGTAACCAGATCTTGCGTTTCCTTCCGGAGAGGGCCTACATTTTCCCTAGTCTTTCTTTTCTCACTTACATACCTATAGAAGGATTTTTTGTTTGTCTTAATGTCCCTGGCCAGATTTAGTTCTAACTGGGCTTTAGCTTGTCTAACCCGCTCTCTGGCTGCTCGAACGATTCCTCTGTAATCCTCCCAGGCTACCCGCCCCTGTCTCCACTCCCTGTAGGCCTCCTTTTTTCTTTTGGTCACTTCCAGGAGCTCCTTGTTCATCCACGCAGGCCTCCTGGCTTTTCTGCCTGCCTTCCTCTTTGTAGGAATGCATTGCTGCTGTGCTTGGAGGAGGTGGTCCTTGAATATTAACCAACTTTCTTGGACCCCTCTTCCTTCCAGTGCTTCATCCCACGGCACCATACCAAGCAGATTCTTCAAGAGGCCAAAGTCGGCTCTCCTGAAGTCCAGGGTTGTCAGCCTGCTGCGCACCTTCTTCATTGCCTTGAGGATTTCAAACTCGACCATTTCATGGTCACTACAGCCCAGGCTACCCTTGAGTTTGACCCTGTCAACCAGCCCTTCCTTGTTGGTAAGAACAAGGTCCAGCATGGCTCCTCTCCTCGTCGGCTCCTCAACCACTTGGAGAAGGAAGTTGTCCTCAATGCAATCCAGGAACCTCCTGGATTGCCTGTGCCTGGCTGTGTTATCCTTCCAACTGATGTCGGGGTGGTTGAAGTCACCTCCCTTGAGTCACCTCCCTTGGCCTGCTGGCCACGCTGCTTCTGATGCAGCCCAGGATACAGTTGGCTTTCTGTGCTGTGACCGCATACTGCCTGCTCATGTTGACCTTCTCATCAGTGAACACCCTGAAGTCCTTCTCCTCAGCGTTGCTCTCAATCCATTCTCCACTCAGCCTGTATTTGTTCTTGGGATTGCCGTGACCCATGTGCAGGACCTTGCACTTGGCCTGGTTGAAGTTAGTGAGGTTGGCATGGGCCCACCTCTCAAGCCTCTCAAGGTCCGTCTGGATGACATTGCTTCCCTGCAGCACGTTGACCGCACCACACAGCTTGGTGCCATCTGCAAACTTGCTGAGGGTGCACTCAATCCCACTGTCCATGTCACCAAAAAAAGACGTTAAACAGCACCAGTCCCACTACCAACCCCTTAGGAACACCACTCGTCCCTGGTCACCACTTGGACAACAAACCGAATTCTTTGAGCGCGTCCATCCAGCCAATTCCTTATCTACCAAGTGGTGCATATGTCAAATCCATGTGTTGCAAATGGAAATATTTGTCACAGTTATGATTTAGTAGCAATTTAAAATTTATTAATGATTTGATGTAGATCAAGAGTTAAGTTTTAGCAGCACTTAATCGTTAAACAATTTAAGGATTTGGAAGATGATGTAACAAAATAATACAACAGCGACTTAATTACAGTTTCGAAGATGCGAAATTCAGAGTAGCTATAAGGTATCATAAATCAATACATATACATATAAGGATGAACATAATAACAGAGAACACTTAAGGGGACACACACACACCTACACCCGAGTTTTTAACTATTAGGACTAAAGGTCACATCACAACGGGTGATTCCAAAGAGTTGTCGGGTACCCCTTTTTTACATGCACAGACAAATATTTGGATCCAGTAAAATAAAAGAACGTCCAAATTTGTAAAAGCTAGTGTGTATATAGAGAGGTGAATGAAAGAGAGGCTAGCCTATAGTTAAAATTTCCCTCTTTGAGTTTAGAGCAAATACTCACAAAGCATCGGCATTCCTTAGCGGGTCATAACTAGGACTGGCTGTGGCCTTTCTATCCTCGAGGTATCTGCCTGAGGGGCATCCTGACTAAGGGGAGATGCTGGTCACAGGCTGCTGCGATCCAGGAGAGCTCAAAGGGTCTTGCTACAATCGGTATTAATAGGGTCTAAGATAATTGACTTTTGTCAGGTATTTTTCCACTCTGGCCCAGCTCGGATGATGGAGTATTCTGGTACTTTCCACCAGTTGTGCAAGTCTGAAACTTTGCTAGATCTGCAAGTTCTGGTATCATCTCCCTTTGGGGCATGATCCAGGTACAGATGCACTAGGTTGTCAGGGAGTGATAGTCCAAAACGACAGGGGAAGCAGGAGCTAGGTGTGTTAAGGGAGTGCCTTGATGCTCTGGTCCTTTATCTTTCGCAACTCATGCCTGACATCCCCTAGGTTGGTATGCAGTCCAGGGATGGGGAATTGCACAGAGCACCGAGTGACCAAAGGGGAGGGTGGTATTACACCGCCACACCACATGTCTCCAGTTTAGAGAAAGGATGTCATGCGGGACAGTGTCAAATGCCTTGGACAAGTCCAGGTAGATGATGTCATTTGGTCTTCCCTTATCCACCAATGCTGTAACTCCATCGTAGAAGGCCACCAAATTTGTCAGCCACGATTTTCCTTTAGTGAAGATATGTTGGCTGTCACTGATCACCTCCTTATTTTGCATGTGCCTTAGCAGAGTTTCCAGGAGCATCTGCTCCATGATCTTAGTGGGCATGTGGTGTGACTGACTGGCCTGTAGTTCCCCGGCTCTTCTTTTTTTCCCCTTTTAAAAATGTGGGTTATATTTTCCCTTTTCCTGTCAACAGGGAATTCACCGGACTGCTACGACTTCTCACTAGAGTCATCTTCAGGAATTACATGAGTGCTGAGTGGGTATACAGGACCCCCAGTAGTTTTGCGTGGTTCACTGTGTTGTCACCATCCCCAGCAAAGGGCATCTACAGAAGCACAGGTTGTTCATTTTCTGCCCTCTTCCAGTGCATGTAGTAGAGGAGCATTTTTTGTGTGTTTTGGACTCCAAAAGCTTTGATTGAAACTGGTATAGAATTTCCTGTGTAGAAAAACCTAATTTTCCTAATTGGAAAAAGTCAACAATCCTATTATATACAATTATGATGACACAACAGAATTTTTTCATGAGGTCAGAATTCTTCACCCATACCACCCGCACCTCAGCACAGGAGCCAGCTAATGATCATATAACAGCAATAATAGACTGCTATCTTCAGTATAGACCAGCTCAGAAGAGGACAGACATACTTAGTTCTTTGTTGACAGAAAGGAAGGGTGAGACACAGAAATATTAGGTTTTGCTCCAGATTTTCAAGGACTGTGTCCCTGCAGGAAACCACGTCTACCATTTCCTCTGGAAGTCACTTCCATCTTCCAGTCACGAAACTGTGGTCCCCTCTGTATGTATGGTAAGGGACTTCCTGGTCTGATGTACTTCTGGGAAAACTGGAAGGGGTGTTTTATCCTGCCAGCCAATCACAGCAGTCCACTGGAAGAGGAGAGTGACTTCTTGGGCAAATGGTATATGTGGCTGTTTGCAATGGGGCAGTAGTTCTGCCAGATGCTGGTGGCGTGACACCTGTCACTTCTTATCTTGGATAAAAGTTATACATATACTACTGCCAGATTATAACAGTTCCCAGTTTGAAATGGAGTATAAACACAGCAGGAATATATATGTGTATTATAGACAGAAATTCCTGAATTTTTACTGCAGCCCTTTATAACAGTCTCCCCATATATTAGTGTGATTTGCCTTATATATTCAATCCAACCATCTAACTGGATCCTTAGGGAATTTGGTCTTGGTATTTGAGTTCAAAACCAGCAAATGGACTACAGGAGCTGGTATTCAGAAAGTAGGTCAGATTTCTGGTTTTGCCTAAATATAAAAAAAATCTGTTTTGAACAGTTAAATTTTCATTTTGCATATGTACTAATGAAACACCAGTATTTCATTTTTTTTCTACTTATCTCCCTCTCATGAAGATACTTGAGTATAGCTTTCAGTGCTTTTTTGAATATGTGCAAAACCCACATTCTTAATTGCTTTTCTTAACTACTCCTTTATTTACTGCTAGTTGTTTAGTTCTCCCAACTCCAGTTTGCTCCTGTGCCAAGGTGGATTTCTATTTACCTAATGTTCATTGTTGGTCATTCAGAAGTTCATCATCATTATTAAAAGGAAGCTCTGGAACTTCTTATATTTTAAACCAAATATATATCATATATGTGTTGGCCTCCTTTGTTTTAAATACCAACACTGAATTAATTAGAGAATGAAGAGGACGAGTTTCTTATTACATTGTAACATAGGCTCTTAATGTGTACCATGTGTCAAAAAAAATCAAATTTTTTTTTATTTAATGAATTGTTACTCAATTTCTGAATTCTCAAAGTGTCAAAGTTCCTTTTTTATAGCTGATGCACAGTCTTGCGTCTCTTCTATCGTCAGTGAAATAGTTTTAACTTATGACAATTTTCTCTTGTCTTTTCAACACAAGTTTTCTGGATGCAATCAGAAATGAGGTATCTTACTAGCAAATACATATTTGCTACCTCTCAACTCTACTTTCAAAATTCTTCTCATGAGTTCTCATGTCTAAGAGCTGAAGATTTTTAAGCCTTCACATGCATCTGTGCATTTTCTATATTGAACTTTGTTATATCATATCTTATTGTATTCCCTTTCTGAACATAAACCAGAAATATTCTCCATTTTCAAGTAAACCCACTAGGTCTGCTCTCACTGCATTTTCAGGGACACAAAATGTATCATGAAAGCTCTCATTAGACTTATATGCTTCACAATATGATTTTAGTATAGAACAGCATTTCCACAGTTACCTTGTATTTACTGGGATTTTTTTTTTTTAATTCCATATGCACTCCACACTGTACGTTTGTGACAGTTGCATACAATAGAATGTGTTACTGTTATGGTTTTAGGAACCCACAACAATTTATTGTCATTTAGACAATTATTCTTTCACCCAATGACCCCTCCCCACTGGGGAAGGGGAATCAGGAAGAAACAAGGAAACGTGATGGTTGAAATATAAACAGATTTAATAGAATAAGACTAAAAAAAACCCCATTAAAAATACTAAAGAGCCAGTATTGATCCTGATACAAATATAAATTATACAAGGATTATACTCAGTCAATTCTATCAGTAGGAAGCTCTGCACTTCCAGCAGGGGACAGTAAATGTCAGAAACTGCAAGCGCTATGGCTTTGGGAGGAAAGGAAGGCCTCAGGGGTCCGGCACAGGGGCGAGAATTTCTCAGGATGGCAGCTGTCAAGGAAGAGAGAGCACTTCTCAGCAGACTTTCTAATTTATATTGAATGTGATGTTCATGATATGAAATAATCCTGTTGGCCAGCTTGGGTCAAGTGCCCTGGTCTCGCTCCTCTTCATCCCTGCACCTGGCTAACTCGAAAACACTGAGACCTTGAAACCCACACAACAGAGCTGGCTATAAATTAAATATCTTCACAAATACAGACACTAGACTTTTCTAACACTACAGTTTTCCCAAGCTTTAGAAGAGACATTAGTCCTGTGTTGCTCAAACCAGGACAGTTACATAGATATATTATGCCCGAATGTATTCTTTCAGCATTTCAGATTTTCCATTAAGAAAACCTCTTTGTTTTCTAGGTATGTGCTTTTGTAGTATTTTGTTTAGTGTTCTGCCTGTCACTTCTGAAAATAAATTAATGCTTAATGTGTACAGGGCGTAGCTGTGTTTAGTATATTTTTGCATTGCATGCAGTACTTCTAGAATTCTGTCTATATTCTTTTAAATGAGATATTTACCTTATGTTACTGTTACAATACCTCAGATACAGTTGATGTTATGTGGCTATGCTTATATGTAAACAAAATCATTAATTCTGAATAACATTTATTTCAAACTCTCTAACCCAAAGCTTCAAGTTTTTGCAGACTATGCGCAAGGCCTGGGAGGCATTTGAGCAGAGGGCATTGTGTGCCCTGCACTGTAGGGAGGAAACTCTTGAGTCATAAGGGGAATTTAGGCATTTAAATGCCACCCGAGTTTCATAAAACCAAATGTGATCATGTCAAACACTGGTGATGCGTGACTTCTGTAAGTACTTGCTAGGAGCGTGCTGTATTTCTGTTATGGGGTAAGCACAGGTCCAACTTCATAGCACTGAGCGCCTCATGCTTAAATCCCAGTGCCACCCACTCCATTTTTGCCTGTAGGCCCCAATCCAGTGTCAGCACCCAGCATCTGTAAACTGGCAGAGAGAAGAGGAGACGGAAGTTCACTCTTTTTCCTTCTAATGGATGACTGGAGAACTCATGGCTATTAGAAGTCACTTTTCCACCTAATTTGAGCAGATTCTGCCACCTCCCAAGCAAATACATAGCCTGAGGCATTCTCAGGTGGGCCCCTCGGGACATTCTGGTGAAACTTCTCCAGTTGCCTAAGTTATATGCTATTTATTGAAAACATGGAACAACTTTAACCAGAGGGTGGGGAGAAGCCCACCATAGAGTCTCTCATCTCCCTATGACTAAGAATATAGGAGACCTGGATTCAAGTCATTGCTGATCCCTAGTCAGACAGTACCGTGCTTTATTCCCATTGAGAGGTACCTGGTTCTTCCAATGCTTTATAGATAGACCCACATCTCTGAAAAGCCCAGAACTGGAAACAGTACTACAGATGTGGCCTCACCAATGCTGAGTAGAGGGAAAGGATCACCTCCCTTGACCTGCTGACAACATTCCCCCTAGTGTAGTCCAGGATACTGTTGGCTTTCTTTGCAGCAAGGGCACATTACTGAGTCATGTTCAACCTGGTGTCGACCAAGACACCAAAGTCCTTCTCTGCAGAGCTGCTTTCCAGCTGCTCAGCTCTCAGCATGTACTGGTGTCTTGGGTTGGTCCTCCCTATATGCAGGACTTTGCATTTTCCCTTGTTGAACTTCATGAGATTCCTCTCAACGCATTTCTCCAGCTTGTCCAGGTCCCTCTGAGTGGCAGCACAACCATCTGGTATATCAACAACTCCTCCCAGTTTTTATCATCTGCAATCTTGCCGAGGGTACACTCTGTTCCAGCATTCATAAATGAAGATGTTAAACAGTATTGAGCCTGGGATACAGCACGAGTGACTTGTCTTCAACTGCACTGTGCACCACTGGTTACCACCCTCTGGCCTGACCATTCAGAGAGTTTTCAATCCACCTCACTGTCCACTTATCCAACCCATACTTCGTCAGTTGTCTATGAGGATGTTATGGGAGACAGTGTCAAAAGCCTTACTAAACTTGAGGAAAATGGCATCCACTGCTCTCTCCTTATCCACCAAGCTAGTAATATCGCATTGTAGACAGCTGTCACGTTGGTTAACCATGATTTTCCCTTCTAAAATACATGCTGACTGCTCCCAATCACCTTCTTGTCCTTCATATGTTTGGAAATGGAGTATTTTCTCCATCACATTCTCAGGAATTGAGGGGAGGCTGACAGGCCTGTGGTTCCCCAGATCTTCCTTCTTGCCCTTCTTGAAGATAGGAGTGATATTTTCTTTCTTCCAGTTTTCAGGAACCTCTCCTAATTACCATGACTTTTGAAAGATAATTGAGAGTGGCCTCACAATGACATCAGTCAGCTCTCTCAGTACTTGTCGGTGTAGCTCGTCAGGCCCCATAGACTTATATAAGTCCAGTTTGTTTAAGTGCTCCCTAACGTGGTCCTCCTCCACCAGGAATAATTCTTCCTTGCTCTACGCTTTCCCTCTGGTCTCAGGGGCCTGAGATTCCTGAAGACTGGTCCTAAACATTTAAGGAAAGAAGGCTTTGATAACTTCTGCCTTTTCCACATGCTTTGTTATCAGGTCTCCTGCTCCATTCAACAGCAGGCCCATGTTTTTCCAACGTTCCTTTTCTGATTACGTACTTGTGGAATCGTTCCTTGTTCCCAGATTCAACCCCAGGTGGGCCTTGGCTTTCCTAACCACATCCCAGCAAGATCAGACAGGAAATATATACTGCTCCTTGCTCACCTGCACCTGCTTCCACTTCTTGTATACTTCTTTTTTATGTCAGACTTCAGTCAGGAGCTCCTTGCTCGTCCATGTAGACCTCCTGCCACCTTTGCTTGTGTGGTGGGTAGATCTTGGCCAGCTGCCAGATGCTCACTCAGCCACTCCTCAACAGGGCAAGGGGAGAAAATAAGATGGTAAAGCTTGCGGGTCTAGATAAAGAGAAGCAGATCACTTACCAATTATAGTCACAGGCAAAACAGATGAGAATTGGGGAAGATTAATAAATTGCCAATTAAAAGTAGAGTAGGAAGGCAAGAAACAGACAAAAACTGAAAGCACCTTCTGAGGCTCAAATTCACTCTTTCATTCTCAGTTTTGTGGTAGTTTTCCACATTATATTTTGGATTATTTTCAGTCCATCATGCAGTTAGTGAATCCTAGTGCAGAGGCTGTGTTTTCCCAGAAGAAAAGCATGGCATGCTGGATATTAAATCTGGGAGCGCTCTAACTAAGAAGATACTTTTCAGTGCTTAGATAGTTGTAACCTACAGATCATCTCTTTATTGTTTACCAATGCTTTGGGGATGATGCATTGAACAAGTGAGCCTTTAGGATAGTCCTTTTTTGCCAAAATATTTATGCTGATGTAGGGAGAGCAGAATTTGTTCATTACCTCATTGAATTGAAAAATGAATTAAAATATATGTTGGAGAAGGCATTTGGCTTTGACTTTGACAAAGGAGAGGAAGAAAAGAGGGTAAACAAACTCTTGATTGCTTTTCATTCTGTTTATCTATCTCAAAATTCAAAATTATTCCATATTTTAGTTCAATCTTGGCAAGTTCTCTTCTGCTGTTCAGTACAGGAAATGAAGAATGGGAGAAAGAGGTGGAAAAAGTGAACCAACTCTGCCTAATTATGCTGGATGCATCTATACGCCAAAAATGCATGGGGACTTGTAACATGATGAATGTTGCTGTATCAATCTAACAGCTTTTTAATAGATTTGTTTGTCAAATCCCATTACTACTAACATTTTAAATTAATTTCAATGAGATTTTTAAATTAATCTCAGTTTTTGGTTTCTTTCTTTCAAAAATTAGGTATTTACATGGTACTTCATTAATACTTCTAAGCTAGTATAAAGAGAATTGGAGGAGAAACCTGTACCTGGGGAACTGAACAATTTCAGATTTAGTCTGTTGAGCTTTTCTCCTTTTAGAATCATAGAACCATAGAATCGTCTAGGTTGGAAGGGACCTTTAAGATCATCGAGTCCAACCATCAACCTAACAGTGCAAAAACAACCACTAAACCATGTCCTTAAGCACTACATCTTTTAAATACCTCCGGGGGTGGTGACTCCACCACTTCTCTGGGCAGCCTGTTCCTATGCTTGATAACCATTTCGGTGAAGAACTTTTTCCTAATATGCAATCTAAACCTCCCCTGGCATAACTTGAGGCCCTTTCGTCTTGTCCTATTGCTTGTTACTTGGGAAAAGAGATCAACCCCCACCTGGCTACACCCTCCTTTCAGAGAGCTGTAGAGAGCTATAAGGTCTCCCCTGAGCCTCCTTTTCTCCAGGCTAAACAACCCCAGTTCCCTCAGCCGCTCCTCATAAGACTTGTTCTCCAGATCCCTCACCAGCTTCATTGCCCTTCTCTGGACTCGCTCCAGAATATCAATGTCTTGTCGTGATGTGCCCAAAACTGAAAACAGTATTTGAGGTGGGGCCTCACTGTTGCTGAGTACAGGGGGACTATCACTTCCCAAGTCCTGTCGGCCACACTATTCCTGATATAGGCCAGGATGCCTTTGGCCTTCTCGGCCACCTGGGCAAACTGCTGGCTCATATTCAGCTGGCTGTCAACAAAAACCCCTAGGTCCTTTTCTGCCGGGCAGCTTTCCAGCTAGTCTTCCCCAAGCCTGTAGTGCTGTATTCTTTTATAAGAATATATTTCCTAAAAATTCATACGGGATAGCTAGACATCTGCTTCTACAAACCCAATCTGTCTTTTGCACAGAAGTTTACCATAAAGAGGGGTTCTGTCAGACATACAGGCGAATTGCATGTGCTCGAGTCATTGGAAATAGGTCTATTTATGTGGACTCCCTCCAGATGCAAGGGAAAATTGAAAACAAAATTACAGGTAAGATTGTATACCTCTGTAGTAGGAAAATTAGCATTTGTAGAAGTATCCATTACAAGTACTAACAGTGCTACCATTATCCTTTGCACCTTCATTAGTTAATGTCTAAGATATCCTTATATTAATGTTTAGAATGGGCGAGCCAGGTTCCTCCTTCTGCAGTTAGAAAAATTTGCAGCAAAGAGAGTAAATATCTGCTATCCTGTATAAAAGCACTTTCCACCTCCTTAAGTGACTGCAATTTACAATTACAACTTGTAATTTATATTGGAGCTTTTTGCATGATTGATTCAGATAGAGGATTTTTTTTTTAATCAAGTGCATTCTGATGCAATGAGAAATGATTGTGGTTTAGTTTTCTTGAAATATATACAGTGGGGTTTTTTTTTTCCCTTGAATTTCCTCCCTTACTGCATAACCCCCAGAAGAGTTTAGATTTCACATTGATTTATATAAAACAATAGTTGACCTTCCCGCGCTTTACCCCTGCTGATTCTTTGTTCAGAATTTCTGTACACACTTGCAAATATACATTCAGAACCTTAATGACTGTTAAAGCGCTATACATTAACATAGATTTTGTTTCAATGGACTGAACTGATGTTAGCATCTGTGATTCTGATGGACACAATTAGGACAAGTGAATGAATTTGTGGACTAAAGCAAATTGTTTACACGGCAAATTAACGCAGTCCAGCAGGACCTTATTCATATATGGCCAGATATATCTAATTAATTGAATCTGTAATTTAAACTCAACTAATTGCCAAAAAAGTTTGACTTCATTGGTCCACTCAGTCTTCTTGAAGATGTTACTTTAAAAACTCAATGTCAACCCAGAAATCCAGATCAGATTGTCAAAACCCAGATTCTAGGTTTTTCCTGTGCTGTTAAGACTCATTCTCCTCACTCCTTTCTCCTGCTGTTTGTTGTAATTCTAAACTCTTGCCATTTTATCATTAATTAATTAATAATATTAATATCTTTTCCCCTATTACATCATCTCTGTTGTATTTGGATGTTTTTCAGCAATTTGAAAATGTTCACCTAACTGAAATGACTAAATCTCTAACTCCACGACCCTTTTAGAATTTTTTTAAAAAAGAATTAAACAGTAATGTGTTCCAGAAAATGTTTATTGTTCAAGTTATATTTATTTATGGAATATAAAACATGAAAATTATAATCTGACTGCTGGTTCCCTAATATCACTAATTATTGGTTAGATTAGTGAGGTTGGGGGCTGGAACTCTCTGTGCTGGAGTTGCAGAGAATTTCTGATGGAAGCATTCTTTATTAGAAAAATTTAGTGTACCACCACATAGAATTGCACAGTGCCTATCCAGGCAGAAGTGACAATGTAGAATTATATAGCATTTTAAACTTATATACAGTTCAAGGACACACCAAATGCTTTATGCAAAATAATTATTGAGGATTTCACAGCACACTTGGTTTACAAATCTTCTTGAATGTAAAACGTGAGTATTGCAAAACTGAGTGTTCTCTGCCAAAAGGCCAGGATATTTTTAAGACAGAGATAGCTAGCTAGTTAGAAAAAAAAATGATATATAACTTTTTCTTACATTTTGCTTATATTTGCTCTGTACTTTTAAAGTATTACTTTTAAATTATACTTTTTGTAGGAGCAGGCAAGCTTTGAGAAAGGAACTTAGAAAGCATGAGTGGCTAAATGGTCTTCTGGGCCATTTCTGGCATTCTTTGGAGATGAAGGATCTTAGAAAGAATATGCAAGGTTTGTGTAGGAAGAGACTTTATATGAAGAAAACCTTTGTTTTTCTGCACCCAGGTGTTTAGACTTTGGTGATTACCCCAGTTTCACACCGTATCTCTGGTGATACTTTGCTGTCCACATTCCTGCTTGCACTCTGGAACCCTGGTAATCACAGGCTCCCTACATTTCTGCCCATCTGCATGCCTTTCATTGCTACACTATTACCACACAGCCCTGCTTGCTTTGTGCCTCCCATCAAAATGAAAACATGAGTGTAAATAATGCACCCCTCACACATATAAATTCTGTAACACCTTCAAAAAAGTTAATATGGTATTTCAGATAAGCAATAGTGACTGCTTTACTCTTCAGGTTTATTTTTCACCAGTTAGTCTTAGGGAGACACACACATCACAGCTGTCATTTGAGGTTTGATATCATGATTACTTGTGAACACTGATTGATTAATACTTATATTATGTATTAATATAAGCAAAGTTATAAACTGCATACAAGGCTGGAGCTGGGGCTGCTGCACATGTGGTGTTGAGGAAAAGAGGAGTTTCTCAGAGCAAGTGGCAGCAGGAAGTACATGGAAAAAAGGAGATAGCTGAACATTAAGAAAAGGACTGATTTGTCAATTTTAAACGGACTGCTGAATCTCTTGAACTGCCCATTTCTTTTCTTCTTACAGTGTGCATTGGTGGGATGTACAGTCTAGCAAGCTTCACTCACAATATTTTCTAGTGTGAGAATGTTCTTACATTTAAAGCATGATTCATCTTCAAATACATTGTGATAAATGATCAAAAATTTATAATTTATTAAACGAGTAAAGACAAGCAAACAGTGCTGGGTGCGCCGGGAGCCTCCGCTCAACCAAGACGCACACCGTACATTCTCCGTTTCTGGTTTATATTCCTTTTACTAATACATATTCATAGCTACCAATACATATTCATAGAGTTGCTAATGATGGGCGTGTCTTCTTTGGCGCATGCCCTCTTCACCTTTTGGGGTCTTCTCGACTCCCATGTGGTGGTCGGTGGATGAAGTCAGTAGTCTTCCTCAGCTCGCCCTTAGGATGACCCTAGGTTTTACGCATGCGCTCTAGAGACCTCGGCTCGCCCTTAGGATGACCCTAGACTTCACGCATGTGCCCTATGCTTAATCACCATGCGGTTAACAGAAAAAAAAAACACGGTTTACTAGAACGTTCCTTAGGTGGCTTCTGCAGGAAGGAACAGAGAGGGTCACATTTCACCATGCGGCCCTAGCATTGTTCTATATTGACACGAATCAGGTGAACACATTTCACAACATGATGCACATGCACATTTGCCTTTTCTTTAAAATGTACAAGAAAACTCCCAGAAAAACATTAGTGTGTAGGCACTGAGAGTTTAAGGATCAAGTGCTGTCATACAGTCATCTTAATCTGATCGATATGCTGAGATTAGTGACATTCATTTTTCCAAAAACTGCTGTCAAGCAATAGAAGCTGTTAGGCTTCTATTAATAGCAATATCTCCCCAAATACCAACAGCATACTTCCTTTTGCCTGTCAAGGCTTGAAAAGCAGGTATCTTGTTTATTGATCAAAGCATCTATGGGAGGAAGGAGGTAAATAATCCTCATTCAGACCTTACCTAATTAGAAATTTTGGAAGCACAGGTTAACTTCCTGGCAGGTGCAGCTCAACTTGGATCTTTATTCTTTCAAGTTAAAATTAGTCAAGTATCAACAGTTTTCTCAGTACCATTCACCTGAGTAACTTCCTAAGAACTGAGGTCCTGCAAACTATGTGGAGATGTTAGAGAGATACTAGGATGCTGGCTTTGATTTCTGCATTTGTCATTTGTCCTCTAGAGCAGAAATGACCCCATTTCCCTGCTGCTCACTAGACTTTCAGACCTTCAAAAAAGGCAAAATATGTAAAAGGCAAATTGTAGCAGCAATTTGGAATGCAAGGCAGATAGCAGCATCGAGGATGGGCCTGAGAAGCAGTTAACGAGCCTGAGAAGCAGCTAATGGGCCTGAGAAGCAGTTAACGAAGACATGATAAGAAGTAGAACTGGATCTCAGCCAGACCAGAACAGGAGCTCAAAAGTACATGGCTCTGTGTCTGTGTCTGTGTCTGTGTCTGTGTCTGTGTCTGTGTCTGTGTCTGTGTCTGTGTCTGTGTCTGTGAAAAGAGCACGACCAGAACACTGGTTGTGCAGGATTGGATGTTGTGAGGAACAAAGAGCGCAAAGGATGTAAACAACCTGTTTGGCTGCATAGTTGAGATCTGTATCTGTAACTATATAATAGCTGCACATGCTAATAAACTTTGTCTTGGTTCACAACACTGAGTCCGTGCATTCAGCCGGCCGCAAATGGTGCCTGAATCGTTTTTGTTTTTTTTTTTTTTTTTCTTCAAATCCGGCAGTGGTTCCGCAGCTGAACTAAACAGAAATAAAGACAGAAACGTGTGCATCAGTTCTTCTCGTTGAACAAGTAAGTAACACAGTGTCCTGGTTTGAGGTAAAACAGGACCAATTTTGTTCAGTAGCTTCGCTTCTTAGCTGGGCCTCTTTTAACTACTGAAATTAACAGCATATTGTGCAGACAATGTTCACTCTCTCAGAGTGATAAGACCGATGTTTATAGCTGATGTCCAGACATGGTATGCAGGGAGGCTCTTGCTTACACTTATTGTTCTAACACCCAAGGCCAACCGGCTGTGTTATTTGCCACGTTGGAGGGTTGGAAGCGGAAAAGCATAATGGGGTCCCACCTGCGGGGAGGAGCGGACAGGGCAGGTGACCCAAAACTGACCAACAGCGTATTCCATCCCATCTGCCTCATGCTCAGTATAAAAGCTGACGGAGCAAAGGGTCAGGCCCCTTCTTTTTCGCCTTCTTTTTCGCCTTCTTTTTCGCCCTTCTTTTTCCCTTCTTGCTTCAACGGCTGACGTCTGAGGAGGACTCTGTCTGTTCGTCTGCCTTTGGACCCGATCCTGAATCCAGATCCGGAATCCAGTTCCCGTCCGTCACTGAGTCCAGCCTGGGACTGCCCCAGTGCCAGCCGGTGTCGTGACTGTCATCTTGGGAGCTTGATACGGTTTTGTATATTTCTCATTATTTCTTTTATTTTATTATTAATACTTCATTAAAGTAGTTTAGATCTTTCTAAACTCGTAAGTCTCTTTTTCCTCCTCTGCCTCTCTCTTTGAAGAGGGGTAGAGGGGAGCATCTGTCGGTCCCATCTGGGGTCCCCTATGTCCCCAGTGGCCGATTTGGCCTAAACCACGACACACGGCTGTGGTAATATGGGCCAAATGGCCTCGCAAGAACATAAATTGTATATAGAAGTGTTGCAATATATTTTAAAGGAACAAGGATTTAAGGTAGCACCAGTAAAGCTAGCTGCTTTGCTTGTATGGATTAAAACGCATTGTAACTGGTTCCCTTCCACGGGGACCTATGATAGTCAGATCTGGGCGAAAGTAGGAGAAGAATTACAAATGAAAAAGGAGTTGCAGTTTGAGGTATCTGTGCATTCAGCCTGCCGCAGCAAATGATGTAAAAATTATTTTTTCTTGCTTATTGTGAATTAGTGATATTGTGAATAAACCAGCATTTTGTTTTCTTTCCAGCTGCATTTCCCATGATTGGCACTTCCACACATTTGTTAAATTAGTGCTCTATATTTTGTATATATATTTCTATACCATCATTCTGCTACTTTGTGTTTCGTGTGTGTGATGAGCATTCTCAGAGCCCTAAGCTGCAGGAACTCTTCCGGGGATGAATGTGAAGCCCTGGAGAATGATATGTGTAGGCAGGAATACAATATTGGTAGGTCAAACCCCCTTGTTTTGATGCAGCTACAGTTGCCTAAGTGCAAGGATCTCCCACAACCTGACACCTTGGAGGCTGCCAACTGCATAAGGATAGGGGTCCCTCTGGAGAGACTCAACAAATGAAAGTCTTGGTGTTTCATCACTGGGATAATGTGGGGTTTGTTCCTTTAGTGCTGATATACTGGGTCTGGCTGGGACGGAGTTAATTTCCTTCATAGCAGCCTATGGTGCTGTGGTTTTCGATTTGTGACAAAAACAGTGTTGATAACATCAGTGTTTTGGTTATTGCTGAGCAGTACTTGCACAGCTTTAAGGTTTTATTTTTTTTCCAGTCTGTCCCCACAGCTAGTAGGCTGGGTGTGGGCAAGAGGTTGGGAAGGGGACACAGCTCGGGCAGCTGACCAAAGATGACCAAAGGGATATTCCATATCATAGGATGTCATGCTCAGTAATAAAAGCTCAAGGAAAGGAGGAAGAAGGGGGGATGTTCATGGTTATGCTATTTGTCTTCTCAAGTAACTGTTATGCACTCTGAGGCTCTGCTTTCCTGGAAATGGCTAACCGTGTGACTGGCGATGGGAAGTAGTGAATGAATTCTTCTTTTTGGTTTGCTTGCATGCACAGCTTTGCTTCACCATTAAGCTGTTTTTTATCTTAATGCACGAGTTTTCTTGCTTTTGCCTTCCTATTCTCTTCTCCTTCCCATTGTGGGAGAAGTGAGTGAGCAGGCATGTGGGTGCTCAGTTGTTGTCCAGGGTCAATCCATGACAGTGCTTTTTGGTGCTCAAAGTGTGGCTCAAGGAGCTTGACGGGTTCGAGTTAAAGATAGATTTGATTGATTGGACTGTGCTACACTGAATTTATAGTTGTTAGCTGTTAAGTGGCAGGCTCCTGTGCTTGCCATGGGGCTTGCTTTGCCATCTATGGTTTCTTAGTGGCTTCTTTCAGCTTTTGCTGCTTTCTGTACTGCTTATCATCACATTCTGCTGTTCCTGGGAATGTTTTGATAACAGCAGTGGCCATGTGACTGGTAAGGTTGGGGCTGAGAAATAATATTTTATCAGTCATTCTTTTTGTGTAGAAATTACCACTGCACTGAACATTACTACTTTTTTTGATGTTAATACAGACCATAATCTTTCACTGTTGTAAGGTATAGATAAGGTGGTGAAGAAACTTAAAGAATGCTCTTTAGCACTGAAAAGTGTTATATCAACCACCCTGGGCCATGGAATTCTGTATTCACACAACAGGTTTGACTCTGATTTGGTAGTGGCAGCAGTGCTTCATAGGCTTCCCTTTCCACACTCTTGTCCCTGAGCTCTGACTCAAGTTCCTTGACCAGTGAGAACACGGTTCACTGACCTATCATCTGTATTCCTTACCTGTCTGTATGAGTGCCCCGCATGCAACTATTTGTGAGCTGTATTTATGCATTTAGGTCAATAAACCTCAAATAGGCTGCAGAAGCTTCACAATAACTGACCTTTAAGAAATTACACATTTTAGGATATTTAATGTTCATTCATTCTGTATGGAAACCCACAAGAATACTCATGCTGTGAATCAGGCTTGGAATGTAATTGTTCTTTGACACACATAATGGGTTAAATATTAATCTTCCTTCTGTGGATTTATATTTGCATCCAGGAGTAGAAGGGTTATTCTGCTGTCAGTTATCTGCTGACACTTTTCTGTGTACTGCATTTCCTAGTAATTCATCGTCACCCCCATACACTGTTTGATGTGCAAGCTGCAAGAGACTAAAGGTGTTTAAGATTCAAAGTGCATTAAGATTATTCTGAATATCCTTTATCTGAACTACATCAACTGAAATGAAGGAGAATAAAAACAAAAATGAAAAATCTGCCAAAAAGATTTGAAACCATAATTGTCTGTGATTCTCAGAGCCAGTGGTACGCCCTCTACTGGAACAGCTGTAATTTAAGTACCATTAATTTTTTTAGGAAATTGAAAGTTGTTTGAGAACATTGAATTCCTGAGGGTTGACAAAAGAGACTCAGAAAACTGAAAAAGATAATGTTGCAAACAGATATTTTCCTGCATAATTCAGTTCAGGTGATACATATGGGAGGCAAGAATTCAGAAGGATATAAAGAGAGGCTAGCAGCAAAACTAATGCATAATAGAGACAAGTTAAGCAGCTACAAGAGAATACTGTATATAAAGAGATGAAAAGCCTGAATCCCTTTTTTTCTAGAAGAAAAAATAAGAAAAAAAAAGGCAAAAGGCATTAGAAAATGCAACACTGATTTCTGTAAGAAGTGAGCAACTTAAGAAAATAGGAAGACTGTCAGAAATAAAAAGTGATAGAAAGTTTACATTGCTGACATCAGAAAATTTCTCCTGAAGTGAAATACTTGTCTCTAATTTACTTAGACCTAAAGGTCTGTATTGGCTGTATGTGGCAAGGTTTTGCTAGCTGCAGGGGGCTGCAGGGGTGGCCTCTTTGAGAAGAGGTCAGTGGCAGACAGAGCGAGTTCCAGATGGTTCTCCAACAGCCCTACCACTAGCCAAATCACAGAATCACAGAATACTGAGGTTGGAAGAGACCTCTGGCAGTCATCTGGTCCAACCTCCATGCTCAAGCATGGACACCTAAAGCCAGTTCCTTGGAATTATATCCAGTTAGTCGTGGTCCCTCTGGATGATAGTCGGGCATATCAGCCACTCCTCCCAGTTTAGTGTCATCTACTAAAATAAGATTATCATCAAAGCGGTAGTGCGTCTGAAAAAATATTTAAAAAGGGGCAGAAACTGCTGGGCAGGCAGAGGAGAATGGAAAAAGAAGGAGAAAGAGCAAAGGGAATACTAAGATGAGGAGGTACTCCATGGTGCCGGAGCAGATATTCCCTGCATCCCGTGGAAGAGATCACACTGAAGCAGATATCCACTGCAGCCCATGGACGGTCCTGCACTGGAGCAGACGAATATTTCCTAAAGGAATTGTGGCCTGTGCAGTGCCCATGCTGGAGCAGATTATCCTTAAAGGAACTGCAGCCCATGGAGAACCCATGCTGGAGCAGAGTTTTTCATGAAAGACTGCAGCCTGTGGGGAGAGCCCTTGCTGGAGGAGGGGAAAAGTGGGAGAGAGAAGGAACGGTAGAGAGAACCTGCATGTGCTGACCATCACACCACCCCCCCCCCCCCCCCCCCTCGCACCATTTGGGGAGGGGTAGAGGAATCAGGATTGATGGAGTAAAGTTGAGCATAGAAAGAAGGAAGGAAAAGTGTTCATCTTTGTTTCTCACTACCTGAATCTATTTTCATTGGCAATAAATTAAATTAATTTTGCCTAAGTCAAATCTGTTTTGCTCATGACAGTAATAGGTAAGGAATGTCCCTGTCTGTATCTTGACCTTTGAGCTTTCTCATTCTGTTTTCTTCTCCTGTCCTGCTGAGGAGGAGGAGCGAGCATCTGGGTGCGAGTTTGGCCCTTAGCCAAGGTTAACCCACCACATACATGCTACTTAGCAGCAATTCACATCCAGAAGTGCCAAATAATTTTATGTATAGTGTCCTGGTTTGAGGTAAAACAGAACTAATTTTCTGTTCAGTAATTTTACTTTACAGCTAAGCCTCTTTAACTAAATGATCTCTCTCAAACTCTCTGAAAGTAACAGTATCACAGTATCGTCAGGGTTGGAAGGGACCTCTGGAGATCATCTAAGTCCAACCCCCCTGCCACAGCAGGGACACCTATAGCACGTTGCACAGGATGGCGTCCAGGTGGGTTTTGAATGTCTCCAGTGTGGGAGACACTGTTCCTTCTCAGAATAAGACCTGATTAGCTATAATTTATGACAAGGAATGGTGTCACGCCCCATGGTGCAATCTACTAATCCTACAGTGCCATTGCTCATATTATATTTTCCAATATTAAACTTCACGGGTATCAAACCAAATCTAATTCCCTGCTTAGCAGAAGTAGGAATCTGAATGCAGATCACAGAATGGTCAGGGTTGGAAGGGACCTCTGGAGATCATCTAGTCCAACCCCCCTGCCACAGCAGGGTAGCCTACAGCAGGTTACACAGGACAGCGTCCAGGCGGGTCTTGAATGTCTCCAGTGTGGGAGACTCCACAACCTCTCTGGGCAGCCTGTTCCAGTGCTCTGCCACCCTCAAAGGAAAGAAGTTCCTCCTCATGTTTAGATGGAGCTTCCTATGTTCAAGTTTGTGCCTTGATCCCTTGATCTGTTCTATTCCAGACATGTATGAATCCTTGTATCACTTCCCAAGCTAAATTGGAGGTTCTTTCTCCTTGTCCAGGTGAACCAAAGGTAAAGAAGGTAAGGAGGAAGGAGCCTCAAAACATCTTTCCTTGTTATACCATAAGAATATTACAAATAGTATCAAGCGAATCACACATATAACAATAGAAACAGTTAGAATTAACATGTGTCCCTCTGTGTCACTTTTTGAGTTTCACTTTAGGCCTGTAAAATATATAAAAACACAAACATAGACAGGGTTAAAAGGATGGAACAATCCATCGGGTGTGAATCCGGTGGTCTTTCCCGTGTGCATCGGTGGCTACCCAAGTATAAAGATTGAGTGGGCTTTTTAATGTCAGGGGCACCGCTCCCACTGTCGGTAGTTCCACCAGAACAGGATGTCCTGGATAATGGAGCAGGTTTTCAGGGTTTTTAGTCTCTCTTTTCCTGGGGAGTATGGATGGAGGCTTAGGACAGAATGCGGTCAGTCGTGGGCATCCATTAATTCCCCACCAGCTGTTTACTCTCGTTACTGCATCTGGCACCCGTTGTGGCCATCCCGGTTCGTGGGGTTTTAGTGCCCACTTCAGAAGCCCGTTGGTACGCTCCACAATCCCATTCGCTTGGGGGTAGTATGGGATATGGAAAATCCACTGGATTCCTTCATCCTGAGCCCACTCCTGAACCACCCCGGCAGTAAAGTGGCTTCCATTATCTGATTGGATTGATTTGGATTTAGGCAGGCAGCTAAACCATTGTTTTAACCCCTTCACCATACTTTCCCCTGTTGCTCGAGATACAGCTTCTGCTTGGGTTAGGCCCGACACTATTTCAACTCCCACTAATACATAGCATTTTCCCTTGGAAAACCGGAAAGGACCAATATAATCCACCTGCCAGGTGTCCCATAGTCCCTTATTGTCCCTTAGGTGTAGGGGTTGGTCCTTAAGAGGGTTGTATTCTCCTAGCCGAGTTCGGCATAAACCACATGCTGAAATAATGATATTGCACAATTCCCTGGTTATGGACTGTCCCCTACTTACTGCTTCTTTAAACAAATCTTTGCTCCCTGAGTGGCCTTGTTTTACATGTAACCATTCCAACAAGTGTTCCCATTTTTCCCCTTCACCCTCTGAAGTCAACCTTGCTAAGCGGGTCAGCGAGTCCACCTGACTATTCAAAAGATGAGCTGGATGGTCTCCTCTCTGGTGCGCAGCAACCCATCCTACTAAAAAGGATTTCTATTTGGCAATGCTCAAGATTTCCTCCCACTTTTCTCGTTGCCACACTGGTACCCGATCGACCTCCCATTGATTTTGTTCCCAAAATGGGAGCCATTCGGTACACCCCTTAAACACAGCATATGAATCTGTGTAAATAAACACTGGTTCTTTAGCCTCGTGCTCATTAGTAATTACACTCCATACAGCGACCAACTCTCCTACCTGAGCACTTCCCTCACCTTCTGTTACAATTCGGTCCCCTGAATCGACATGCAGGGCTACCGCTCAGTATTTCCATACCTTTCCCTCTCTCCTAGAGAATGCATCAGTAAACCATACGTTTTTCAGGTGGGGTTTAAATGGAGGAGCAGGTTTTATGCATGAGGGAGGAGGTTCTGTGTCTGGATGGTCAGAGGGTGGATCTTGTATTTGGAACACTTTGGGGGTTCCCTCCTCTATCTGCCGTGTATGGCAATAGTGATCTAACTGTGCATACCACTTTCTCACTGTTTCTCGCTGCGCAACCCCCTCAGGTGGGGGTGTTCCAGCCAGTACAGGTTTCAAGACCTTAAAGGGTCCTTGTAGAATGATTGGTTGTTGCTGTATGATTCTTTCAGCTTCCTGTAGAGCTAGGCTAACCACAAAGAGACCCTTCTCCCAAATTGAGTAACGTTTTTCTGCATCTTTGAAACTGTGTGAATAAAACCTGATAGGGTGAGTTGGGCCCTCCGGTCCGTGTTGCCACATATGTATGGATAGTCCATGAATTGCAAAACCCCACTCGATTTGGAGTGGATCTGTTGGGTGTATCGGCCCTAAGGCCTGATATACCCCAGCCTCAAAGATTAACAGCTTTAAGGCTTCTTCATGAATGGGAATCCAGTCCCAAGTAGCCCTTTTGCGTGTTAAATCATAGAGAGGGCGGGCTATGATAGAAAAATCAGGAATGTGTTTCCTCCAAAATACTAGCAAGCCTAGCGCATGTTGCAGTTCCTTCTTATTTTCAGGCATTTTTACCTGCTCAAGGGTAGTTAAAGTTTCAGGGGGAATACACACTGTCCCTCTCCTTCACCAAATACCCAGGAATTTTACCTCAGAGGATGGGAGTTGTACCTTTTCAGCTGGAATTTGGAGCCCTAAATTTTCTAGGTGGGTGATTATCTCTGTTTGGGTCTGTCCCACTGTGGCGGTGTCAGGGCCACCAATCAGTACATCGTCGATGTATTGATATACTTTAACTCCTTCTCCCAGAGTAATTTGGGCCAGTTCTTGTGCCAGCGTGTAGTGAGCAATGGTCGGTGAGTGGCGATATCCCTGGGGAAGACGTGTAAAAGTGAATTGCACACCTTCCCATGTAAAAGCAAAACGATCTCGGTCTGCTTCCTGCAAGGGAACCATAAAAAACATATCTTTCACATCAATAGTTGCTAAAATTTGGTGGGCTTGCTCTTGTATGGTCGCAATCAATTCAGCTATGTTAGATACTGCTGCTGTTAAGGGGCCTGTGTTGGCATTTAGACGCCGATAGTCAATTGTCAATCGCCACTTCCCGTTGGGTTTATGGACTGGCCACACTGGGGAATTATAAGGTGAGTGTGTGGGGACAATTACCCCTTGCTCTTGTAGTTCAGCTATCACCGAGGTGATCCCTTCCCTTGCTCCCAGGGGCAGGGCATAAGGTTTTACATTAACAACTTTGGAGGGTGGAAGTGCAGGTGCTTGCTGTAAAAGTCTCATAGAGGCAATAGGGAGCCCAAATTTCCATTCCCTTCCTTTTGAATCCACCCAGACTTGTCCCTTTAATAGATCGAGTCCCAAGATATTAGTGGGGAAAGTTCCTAAAATCATGAGAGCCTCTACTGCAGTTTCATTTCCAGGTAACCAGCACTTAACCCGAGCTGTTGGCTGTGGTTTAGAATTTCCAAAAACATCTGTAACCCAAATTTGTTTTTTATCAGCAACTATGCCATTGTGCTTAGCAATATCTGCGTGGAGTGCTGAGATCTGAGCGCCGGTGTCCACTAAAAATGTAACTGGGGTTTTAAAAGGGCCAAGGGGAAAGGTAATTAGCAAGTCTCCGTTACTATTTTCTGTGAGCCGCCTTAGGTGAACCCACTGGCTGTCCCACTGCTCACTTACTTGGGACGGCACATCCAGTTTCCCGACTGGAAATCAATCAAGTCCTTTTCAGGGACAGTAGGTGTTTGAGAGACAGTTAGCATCATCTTTCGATTCTGCCCCGCCTCTCCTCAGGGAGGGTTGCTCGGTCCTGAGGGGTAATCTCCTTTGATCTTTCCATGCTCGAATAAGCTTCTCTAGGGCTGTGGTGGGTAAGCCATCCATTACACTCCAGGGAACTCCCTTCTCAATTCCTTCAGCCCACAACAGATTCCTCCTTGTCCCTAAATTTCGGGGGGGTGGGGGTGGGGGGGGTGCGGTCCTCCCGTTGCTCTATTCTACGCGCAGCAGGTTTAGATTTATCTGTTCCCCCTGTGAGGCCCATCTTTTGGCTGTAGTTAATCAATTCTTGTGCCACTTCCCCCCAGGTCATAGTTCCCCCTGCTGATTCCGTCTTCCTGCCCTTGGGGTTAATGCATCCCACAAACGGTCCTGGAGTTGGCCTGCATATAGTTTTAAAGAGTCAGGCAAGCCTCGGATCAGGGGAGTCATTCTGTCAGGGTTTGCATTTAGCAACATCGGAGAGGGTTGCTGAGGTACTAAATGCCTGTCATGCATCAGCTGGAGACAGGCAGTCTTTTGCAGACTTTTGGTTAAGTGGTTTATAGTTGGGGTCTCAATACGTATTGGGTCCCCTCTCTCTATGGGATCTAACCCCCCTGCCCAATATGCAACTCGTTGGGTTAAGGACCATGGTTCTCTTGGGTCATCTGTAGTCAAAAATACCCCGGGCCCCCAATACCCCTGAGCTTCATCTTCTGACAATAAAACCTGGTCTCCGCCAGTCAGTGATACCCTCCATACATATTCAGTCTCGGTTTCTTGAGCTAATCTAGTATATTTTTCCTAGATTTTTGATAATTCAGTCGCCAAATATGGTACTGTTCAGGTGGTAACTTGCAGGGCCCCTCCTGCCTGACCGTTACCAGTAGTCACAGTCTTAATTAGAGGTCTCAATATTGCCTCCTCGTTTTTGGGGTAAAAAATTTCTTGCTCATTACTAACTCCTTTGTTTGATACAAGGGTCTATTGGCCAATTTTGCCAGACTTGTAAATCCCGTTTCACTATCCAGGAGACAGTTAAGATCCATCTGGTCATGGGTTTCTTTTTCATTTTCCTCTAGTTCAGACCATAAGATTTTTTCTCGGTCCAGGGCATCCGACAGAGCCGCATGGAGTCGCTGAGTGGTGTTACGCTCAGCAGCTAATTGACTTTGCAAAATTTCAATTTGCTCTTGCAAAGATCTGACCATTTTAGTAGCATCGCGTTCCTCTGCTAATTGATCCTGGAGAACTTTTACCTGATCTTGCAAGGATCTGATTGTTTCCCCTTCTGCTTGCCTGGTTAAGTGTCTATCCTTTTGGGCTGCAGTCAGTGCTGCCCCTAAAACAGCACCCACTATGGCTTTTCCTTTACCTAATCGCAATTTTTTCTCCTTCACAAGGGTAGTAATACGACTTGCCACTGCTTCTGGATTATGCCAATTATCGTGGGCCCAGATCATTCCTGGTGGAGTAGGACAAGCCTTGTACTCCTTCAATCTCTCAAGAATCGGGGAGCAGTCAAGAACCGACATTTCCCAGGCAGTCCTGGCTTGCTACTGCTCAAACCCCTCCTGGCTTATAGCTGAGAGGTCACTTCCTGGTTCTCCCTGTCCGCGTTTGTCAGATGGAGATTCGGTATCCCTTAGGACCTTCCAGCACTGAGGGGATCCTGTCCGTGATGCCAATTTAAAATGTCAACGCCCCACTCATGAGAGAGGGGGGGAAGTGACTCAGATTCACAAATCCCCAGCGGTGTGGACTAAGGTGAGACAACTCTCAAGGTCCATACAAAAACATTTATTAGATTCCCACAGTGATTAATATATGTCTTAACTAGGTCCATGATAATTGGTTAGGTATACAACAAATTATGGCAAATGGTAAAACAAAGTATGGCAAGTGGTAAAGTACGCCTTGCGTTACTTCGCAACAGATATACAACAAATTATACCATGAATTATGGCGAGTGGTAAGGTATGCCTTGTGTTACATACTTAACTTTAAAAGAAAAAGAGAAAAGAGAGAAATAGAGGAAAAGAGAGAGAGAGAGAAAGAGATCACCGGTCCTGGTTCCAGCGTTGGTCCAGCCAACAGGGGTCTCTGGTTCATAGAAGCACTCCTCTGTGGATCTCCAGGGAAAAAAGTCTCTCTAGGGGCACTTATTTTCCCCTTTTATGTTCATGATATCAGTACAACCCGCCCCGCGGTTACGGTGCTCAGGTTTCTCTCCCCCCCCAGGTGACGTGTAGCATGACAGGGCTTTAAACTAGATTCGAAGGGGGTCGGGGATGGATCTGAACTTGCTAGCAAAAAGCCTGAAAGTGGCATGCTGGCACTAGACCTGGAAAAGAGAGGGGGTGTAACCGGGCTCCTTAGGAATAAGTCTGGCGGTGGCAGAAATTCGGCTCCCTCCAGCAAAAAGGAGAAAGGAACAATAGCCCAGCTGAAGTGCTTATACACTAATGCACGTAGCATGGGCAACAAACAGGAGGAGCTGGAAGCCGTTGTGCAGTAGGATAACTATGATGTCGCCATCACAGAAACGTGGTGGGATGACTCACATAGCTATAGTGCTGCCATGGATGGCTATAGGCTCTTCAGGAAGGATAGGCAAGCAAGGAGAGGCGGGGGTGTGGCCCTGTATGTCAGGGAGTGTTATGACTGCTTTGAACTAAATGATGGTGACAATAGGGTTGAGTGTTTATGGGTAAGAATCAGGGGGAGAGCTAACAGGGCAGACATCATAGTAGGAGTCTGTTATAGACCGCCCAACCAGGATGAGGAGGCAGATGAAATATTCTATAAACGGCTGGGAGAAGTCTCAAGATCGCGAGCTCTTGTCCTCGTGGGGGACTTCAATTTGCCGGACATCTGCTGGGAATACAATACAGCAGGGAGGGAACAGTCTAGAAGGTTCCTGGAATGTACTGGGGATAACTTTCTGACACAGCTGGTGAGGGAGCCAACTAGGGAAGGTGCCCTGCTGGACCTGCTGTTTGTAAACAGGGAAGGTCTTGTGGGGGATGTGACGGTGGGAGGCTGTCTTGGGAACAGCGATCATGAAAGAGTTTTCGATTCTGGGAGAAGCAAGGAGGGGGGTCAGCAGAACTGCTACCTTGGACTTCCGGAGGGCGGACTTTGGGCTTTTCAGGAGCCTGGTTGACAGAGTCCCCTGGGAGGCAGTCCTCCAGGGCAAAGGAGTCCAGGAAGCCTGGATGTTTTTCAAGAAGGAAGTCTTAAAGGCGCAGGACAAGGCTGTCCCCGTGTGCCGGAAGACAAGCCGTCGGGGGGAAAAAGACCGGCCTGGCTAAACAGGGAGCTAGTGTTGCAACTTAGGGAGAAAAAGAGGATTTATGGCCTTTGGAAGGAAGGGCAGGCCACTCAAGAGGACTACAAAGAGGTAGTAAAGCTATGTAGGTAAAAAATCAGGAGGGCCAAAGCCCAGCTAGAACTAAACTTGGCTTCTGTTGTCAAAGACAACAAAAAAAGTTTCTATAAATATATTAGCAATAAGAAGAGGACTAAGGATAATCTCTGTCCTCTAGTAGATGGGGCCAGTAACATAGTGACCAAGGATGAGGAAAAGGCTGAGGTACGTAATGCTGCCTTTGCCTCAGTCTTCAGCAGTAGGACCAGTTGTTCCCTGAGTACCCAGACCCCTGAGCTAGAAGACGGGGATGGGGAGCAGAATGAAGCCCCTGTAATCCAAAGGGAAATGGTGAGGGACCTGCTTCAGCACCTGGAGGTGCACAAATCTATGGGGCCAGATGGGATCCACCCGAGGGTACTGAAGGAGCTGGCGGAAGTGCTCACCAGGCCACTTTGCATCATTTATGAGCAGTCCTGGCTAACCGGGGAGGTCCCAGCCGACTGGAGGTTGGCAAATGTGAGACCCATCCACAAGAAGGGCCGGAAGGAGGATCCAGGGAACTACAGGCCGGTCAGTCTGACCTCGGTGCCTGGGAAGGTGATGGAACAGATCATCCTCAGTGCACATGGCACATGCAGGAGAACAGGGTGATCAGGCCCAGTCAGCATGGGTTTGTGAAAGGCAGGTCATGCCTGACAAACCTGATCTCCTTCTATGATAAGGTGACTCACTTAGTGGATGAGAGAAAAGCTGTGGATGTTATCTACCTGGATTTTTGCAAAGGTTTTGACACCATCTCCCACAGCATTCTCCTGGAGAAACTGGCTGCTCATGGCCTAGACAGGTGGACTCTTCGCTGGGTAAAAAACTGGCTGGATGGCCGTGCCCAGAGAGTGGTGGTAAATGGAGTTAAATCCAGTTGGTGTCCGGTCACAAGTGGTGTCCCCCAGGGCTGGGTGCTGGGGCCGGTTCTCTTTAATACCTTTATCAATGATCTGGATGAGGGGATCGAATGCACCCTTAGTAAGTTCACAGATGACACTAAACTAGGCGGGCGTGTTGATCTGCTTGAGGGTAGGCTGGCCCTGCAGAGGGATCTAGACAGACTGGACCGATGGGCTGAGGCCAATGGTATGAAGTTCAACAAGGCCAAGTGCCGTGTCCTGCACTTGGGTCACAACAACCCCATGCAGCACTACAGGATTGGGGCGGAGTGGCTCGAAAGCTGCCCGGCAGAAAAGGACCTGGGGGTGTTGGTGGACAGACGGCTGAATATGAGCCAGCAGTGTGCCTAGGTGGCCAAGAAGGCCAACAGTATCCTGGCCTGTATCAGGAATAGTGTGATGAGCCGGACTAGGGAAGTGATCATCCTCTGTACTTGGCACTGGTGAGGCCCCACCTTGAGTACTGTGTTCAGTTTTAGGCCCCTCACTGTCAGAGTGGGATCGGATCCGGAGTAATGACGCGATCTCAATGTGAGTATGATCTTTCTCGTTTATTGAGTACTTTCACAGAGTATATATAGGCTCGCAGCAAAAGCATGCATAGTCAACAATGCTATGATTGGTCCAGCTCCCTTGTTCACGCGCAACGCCCCTCAACTTGATTGGCTAAGGCCCTGTGTCCACACGCCTCTGTTTCACTCTTCTCCCGGGTTTGGTGATGTCACCTTTCTTGTTTACTTAGATCTTTTCTTCTTCATTCTGTGTGCTTAGTTCAAACCCTGGGTTGCTCAACGGAATTAAGCTATGCCCTTTTTCATTTAGGAATGTCTCCACACCTCACTACAAGAAGGACATTGAGGTGCTGGAGCGTGTCCAGAGAAGGGCTACAAAGCTGGTAAGGGGTCTGGAGGACAAATCTTATGAGGAACGACTGAGGGAACTGGGGTTGTTTAGCCTGGAGAAGAGGAGGCTGAGGGGAGACCTTATCACCCTCTACAACTACCTGAAAGGAGGTTGTAGAGAGGTGGGGGCTGACCTCTTCTCCCTGGTGACAAGTGATAGGACAAGAGGAAATGGGTTTAAATTATGTCAGGGGAGGTTTAGACTGGATATTAGGAAACATTTTTTCACTGAAAGGGTTATTAAACATTGGAATAGGCTGCCCAGGGAGGTGGTGGATTCACCATCTCTGGAGGTGTTTAAAAAAAGGGTAGATGTGGTACTTAGGGACATGGTTTAGAAGTGGGTTTTGTCAGGGTAGGTTAAAGGTTGGACTTGATGATCTTAAAGGTCCCTTCCAACCTCAGCAATTCTATGATTCTATGATTTGGGTGGAGAGACGAGTCCTATAGTCATGCATGTTTAGTATGATCTCGATAGTCTTCATTAGCATATGCAGGGGTGTGAACTTTAATATGCATTTTGTGGATAATGAGGCAAAGGTCATTCATCGGACACGATGGCCCTGAAAACAGAGAAACTAACAAGCTTCACAGGTTGAGCAGAAAGCCCTGTCTTCACAAGGCTTCCCCCCCCACAGACACATCCTGTGCTGTCCAGATGAGTTTTCTCTCCTGGGTCACACAAGAGATAAGCAGGTGTTAGCCTTATCAGTTCTTTGAGCAGAAGGCCTACATTGTCCAGACTCCACATTATCCACCCCCTGACTACAGCCATATCTCAAGGTCCTTGCAAGTGTTTGAGACATTCCTCAGTGAGGCTCAGAGGGCTTCCTCCGTCTCTCACCATTTGTTTCAGGGAATTTACAAGTCGTCTCTTACAAAAGAGCAGAGAGGCTCTTGCTTATACTTATTGCTGTAACAACCAAGGCCAGCTAACTTTGTTATTTGCCCCATTGGCGGGTCAAAAACGGAAAAGTATAGACAGGTTGCACCTGCAGGGAGGAGCGGACAGGACAGATGACCCAAAACTGACCAATCCCATCCCATCTACCTCAAGCTCAGTGTAAAAGATGAGGAATCAAAGGGTCTGCTCTCTTTCTTCAGTGGGCAGTGTCTGAGGAAGACTCTGTCTGTTCATCTGCCTTTGATCTCGATCCATGCATTCCTGAATCCGGATCTGGAATCCAGTTCCCCAGTTTTCGCGTCAGTCTTTAGCAGTGGAACTAGCTGTTCCCTGGACACCCAGCCTCATGAGATAGGAGACAGGGAGGGGAAGCAGAATGAGAGCATCATGATTAAAGAGGAAGAGATCAGTCACCTGCTATGCCGCTTGGATGCACACAAGTCTATGGGACCGGATGGGCTACACCCAAGAGTGCTGAAGGAGTTGGCAGATGTGCTCACCAAACCGCTTTCCATCATTTACAGGAAGTCATGGCTAACTGGGGAGGTCCCAATGGCCTGGAGGGTGGCAAATGTAACACCCATCTACAAGAAAGGCAAAAAGAAGGATCCAGGAAACTATAGACCTGTCAGTCTAACCTCGATACCAGGGAAGGTCATGGAGCAGGTCATCTTGAGTGCCATCAAAACCCACATAACGGGCAACCAGGGGATCAGGCCTAGTCAGCATGGGTTTATGGAAGGCAGGTCCTGCCAGACGAACCTGATCTCCTTCTATGACAAGATAACCAGATTATTGGACGAGGGAAAGGCTGTTGATATTGTATACCTGGACTTTCGAAAAGCATTCGATACTGTCCCCCATACAATTCTCGTGGAAAAACTGGCTTCACACGGCCTGGATGAGCATACGATCTGCTGGATCAAGCAATGGCTGACTGGAAGGTCCCAAAGAGTGGTCCTCAATGGATTTAAATCCAGCTGGTGGCCGGTCACAAGTGGTGTGCCTCAGGGCTCAGTGTTAGGACCATTTCTGTTTAATGTCTTTATTGATGATCTCGATAAGGACATAGGGTGTATCATCAGCAAGTTCGCAGATGACACCAAGTTAAGCAGGAGTGTTGATTCCCAGGAGGATAGGGAAGCTCTACAGAGAGACTTAGATAGATTGGATCATTGGGCCAACATCAGTGGTATGAGTTTCAACAAGGGCAAGTGCCAGGTCCTGCACTTGGGCCACAATAACCCCATGCAGCGCTACAGGCTTGGGGAAGTGTGGCTGGAAAGCTGCCTGGCAGAAAGAGACCTGGGGGTTCTAGTTGACAAGCGGCTGAATATGAGCCGGCAGTGTGCCCAGGTGGCCAAGAAAGCCAACGGCATCCTGGCTTGTATTAGGAATCGCATGGCCAGCAGAAGTAGGGAGGTGATTGTGCCCCTGTACTCAGCACTGGTGAGGCCACACCTCGAGTATTGTGTCCAGTTTTGGGCACCTCAATACAAGAGAGATATCGAGGTGCTGGAGCGAATACAGGGGAGGGCAACGAAGCTGGTGAAGGGCCTAGAAAACAAATCATATGAAGAGTGGTTGAAGGAGCTGGGACTGTTTAGTTTGAGGAAGAGGAGGCTGAGGGGAGACCTCATCACTCTCTACAACTACTTGAAAGGACACTGTAGAGAGGTTGGTGCTGGTCTCTTCTCACAGGTAATTAATGACAGAACGAGAGGGAATGGCTTCAAGCTCCGACAGGGTAGATTTAGACTGAACATTAGGAGAGAATTTTTCACAGAAAGAGTGGTCGGGCATTGGAATAGGCTGCCCAGGGAGGTGGTTGAGTCACCATCCCAGGATGTGTTTAAGAGCCGTTTAGATGTGGTGTTGGGGGATATGGTGTAGGGGAGAACTTTGTAGAGTAGGGTAGATGGTTGAACTCGATGATCCCAAGGGTCTCTTCCAACCTAGACAATTCTATGATTCTATGATTCTATGCCTGCCGGTGACGTCACCGTCATTCTGGCAGCTTGATACAGTTTTGTATATATTATATATTTTTCATTATTTTCTTCTTATTATTTTATTAATATTGTCATTAAAGTAATTTAGTTCCTTCTAAAGTTTTAAGTCTCTTTCTCTCTCTCCCTCCTCTCCTTGGAGAGAGAGGTGGGGGAGAGCATTTGTCGTTCTGCCTCAGTGGCCAGTCTGGCTCAAACCATGACAGCATAGCCATAGGGCTGAGACACTCAAGGCCGAAATTCAGAAATATCCAAGTATCAAAGAGTACAGACAGCAACAGAGCAGAAGTTTCAAAATCACAGCTTTTATTTAAACCCTGAATTAGCAAAATTTAAGTACATAAATGCTAACAGTTTATTTTATGCATATGTGGTATATGCACTTCAACTGTTTTGTTTTTTTTTTTTTTTTTCTCCTGATTGCTTTGTTACTTGTAACTTCTTGTCAAATCTTTTGTTATAGGTCTTCAGTGCTACAATGGTTCTGGAGCATATTATAGAGGTTCAGTCAGTGTTACCAAATCTGGCCACACTCGTTCACTCTGGGACTCTCAGAATCCCCACAGCTGTGATCTGACAAGGACACAGTTTGCAGAGCTAGGCAGAGGACATGCATATTGCCGAAATCCCAGAGGCCACATGGATGAGCTGTGCTGTTTTACAAAGAAGAAAAACATACACATGGAATTGTGTGCCATACCACCTTGTAGTACGTACTCTTTTTTTTTTTTTCCCCTACTACTGTCCTAAATCCTGTGTAGTTTTAAAAATGTCATATTGTTACAAGTATGACTGTGGTTACACTTTCAAAAGTATCACTTGCTGTACTATGGCACTTATTTAATATTTTCTTGAGACCGGAGCTTGTAACTGAAATATTGTGCTACTTTTTAAATTACTTATTGAAGGCTCAAGCAGAGTTAATAATTAATGGCACTGTTGTGGGGTTTTTCCTAACTTATTAAATGTCATGCCTTTATGTATTTATCATCATCTGTATGTGATTGGGTTTGGTTAGCATTATTCAACAGTATATTGCTTTCACTCTGTATGGCATCTTACAAGCAACAAGGATTTTCAGATCCTGTAGAGGGAGATTTAGCACTGTGCTTCGTTGTAAGGAAATTACAAAACACACAGAAGCAGAGATATAAAATAGATTATTTTCTCGGAAATATCCTACATTTTCTGCTTGTGGATCAATATTGCACTACTGTTAGCAAAAATAAAAAGCAGCCTCTCACAGCTTAATACAGTCCCATTTACTTGCCTGTACTGGAACAGACTTAATTCTAGAGTTTTTACAGTGGTAATAGTCTTTAGACACTCAAAGCAACTTAATACTGTCCTCATTAGCAAGTAAGCCATGTTTCCTTCAGCAACAAATGTACCATGAAAGCTATAAAAGTGGTTTAATTATAGACTGCCTGGCTATCTAACACTACTCAAAACTGATATGAAATTTCTGAGTTACTTCACTTTTTTACAGCAACATGATTTGACATATATAATAAATTTCTGCATTGAATCAAAGATGATGTTAAGGTAAACCTTTTGGGTGACATTATGCTGCCCTAGAGTCCCTAAACACCAATAAAAAAGTATTTTAGAAAGGTTCCAGAGCAGTCATTAAATGTATTGATGGCCTTTTCATCTTTGTCTTACTGTAACACAAGCATTTTAATTCTATTAAGTACAAATAATATCTCTGCCAGCAAGAGGTTAGATTTCTTTTATTCTGGGCAGAAGTAGTATCAGTGGAGGTAAATTACAGGGCAAAGTGCTGATGAAATGTCTGAAGTTGAGTGAGAAGGCCAGGTTGCCATGTTGTGCTGCAGATCATCACATTGAGGCCAGCACATTATATACTGTGATCAAGACTACTCACTTATTTTATATACACTGAACAAGATAATGCAGTGATACTCAAGTCTATATTCTGCAGTTTCCACAGCATGAAACCCAAAACATAATGTGAAATAAATCATGTACTGGTACGGTCAACACAGTGTTAAATGTGGGACTCCTAGTTTATCTTCATACTCCTTGCTACTATGTCTGTTGAAACATTTAGTGGAACATTAACATGTGAGCGCAAAAAAAGCACGGCTTCTGTTTTCAAATCATAGTTTACTTTTCATTTAAAATTTAGCGTTAATAAACACACTCTAGTGCTTTTTATTTTTATTTACCCTTGAATGAATTAAAAATACTTATAAACAATGAATATTTCTGTGCCTGACAGGCCCACATGACAACAGCAAAATAGGAATCCTCTACATCCTGGTTCCCAGCATAGCTATCCCTTTGATTATCGCCTGCCTTTTCTTCTTGGTCTGTATGTGCAGAAATAAACAGAAGGCATCTGCTGCTATACCACGGCGTTACCAGCTGATAGCACCTCCTAGAAGGACATGGAAATGCCAAAATCAGCAGAAACAAGTATTTCTTGCAGAATCTGCTTAGGCCACAATTTTCCAAAATTTCATGATTTTCAGTGTCTTA
The DNA here is from genome assembly GCA_017639485.1 of Pluvialis apricaria. NCBI lineage: Eukaryota > Metazoa > Chordata > Aves > Charadriiformes > Charadriidae > Pluvialis > Pluvialis apricaria. The sequence continues at coordinate 26,532,760 of CM030043.1, read as the reverse complement.
GAATTTCAGTGTTCAAATTGAGTCATATTTTAAGGGATCTAATTTTCATGCTGGCAATCTACTTCAGTAAAAAATAGGTTGTGTTGTCACTAGCTGTATCTAGAAATCCTGGCCTCAGGCAATAGTTTTCAGTACAAAATATTTTATGACATCTGCACTTATCTGTCAATTCCCATTTTTCCTCGTCTCAGTGAATAGAAATATTATTTCTCATCCAATCTTCAGTTTGTAGCTCATTTTTCTTGTGGTAACAGCATGTCTGATTTGCTTGTTTCAAGCAGAATGCATAATAGAGTTTCTTTTCCAATCTGTCTGTTCAGTGTTCTGATATTCTGAACCACCACTGAGCTAAGTGCAATGTGTTTCTAAGTCACAAAGGAGAGTGAAACAAAAATTACTTTGAACTTCTGTCTACAATCTTCGCTCTTGCATATAATTTTCTGGGTTAACTTAATGATCTCCATGTTAAAATTCTGTTCAGGTCTAATGTTGAATATTTAATCACTGTATTTACAAGAAAGAAGTTCTCAAAAACAATACTTAATTTGGAACAATTTGTAACATCTGTTCACGAAACTGCAAGATGAGCAATTGCCAATTGTAACAAATTGCATTGATTTTGTGCACTAAGGGGGAGGGTTAATGGCCAAGTCTGGGCTGTGCTGGAGATTGTTTGTTCCAGTTCAGTCTGTCAGGGAATATAATCACAGATTGTTCTCAACTCACCTGTAAAGGCCTCTTTCCCTCCTGCAGCTGTGCCCTCTCTGTGAAGCTGTGCTGGCTGCGTGTGGCCCAGCCTGGAACTCTTCCAGCCCATTTTGTTCTGGCTAGGCTTATGAAATCTACCATCACAAACTCCCTTGCTTCCTCTGGGGATTTCTTTACTCTTGGCTTTGCCCCGTTTTCTTCTTATAGAACCCAGAGAGAGGGTTTATTCCTCCTTCTGCTGGGAGGGATATTTCAGTTACCCCCATAAAGGCTCCTGAGCTGGTTGTCGTGGCTTTTCTGATAAATCTCCAATGGGCAGTGCGCCTCTTGGCATGTCTGTTGTGCAGTTGCAGTTAATAGGTATAATTATTTCACATATTTACTCTGAATTAATTGCTCTTTTAGCTTTCTGGAAATATGATGGCTCCTTTCTAAAAATAATTATATCCATCATCTTGCAGCATGATTTAATTTACACTTCTGATAATGGTATAACTCATTCCAAGGTCAGCTGTAAAATCAATATACTGTTGTGAATATACAAAAAACTGAAAAGTCATTTTGATCCAATTTATCTTCCTGTGGGAGCATCTAACCACTGTGAGCTTTTCTTTAATGAAAGCTGCTATTCTTTAGAAAACACTTTTACTGTTTTTTTTTTGTTTAGTTTTAGGCTAAACTTAAAGAAATCAATCTGTCAACTGTGCAGTTTATGGAGGAACTAGGAGAAGAGAGGTTTGGCAAAGTCTACAAGGGGCATGTTTTTGGTATGACACCAGGTGAACAGACACAAGCTGTTGCTATCAAGACACTTAAAGCAGTATTGGTTCTTCAGGATGAATTCAAACATGAGGCAATGCTGAGATCGCGGTTACAGCACCCAAACATTGTTTTCTTGCTGGGAATAGTGACAAAGGAACAACCCATAAGCATGATTTTTAGTTACTGTTCTCATAGTGACCTCCATGAATTTTTGGTGATAAGATCTCATTTGGATGCTTGCAGCATTGATGATGACAAGACAGTAAAATCCACTCTGAAACCAGCAGATTTTTTCCACATCATGACTCAGAGAGCTGCAGGAATGGAATACCTGCCATCAAGCCGTCATATTGTCCACAAAGACTTAGCAACTTGAAATATATTGGTGTTTGATAAACTTAATGTGAAAATAACCTATTTAGGCCTTTTCAGGGAAGTTTACGCTGCTGATTACTTTTAACTGATGGGAAATTCCCTTCTTCTTATCCGATGGATACCCCCCGAGGCTATTACATATCTCAAGTTTCCTATTGATTCAAATATCTGGTCACATGGAATGTTGTTGAGATGATCAGGAATCGCGAGGTTTTGCTGTGTCCTGACGACTGCCCCATGTGGATATACACTTTGATGTTGGAGTGTTGGAATGAATTTCCGAACAGAAGACCAAGATTTAAAGATATACACACCAGACTAAGAACATGGGGAAACCTTTCTAATTGGAACAGCTCAGCACAAACCTCTGGGGCAAACAATACCATACAACCATTTCTCTCAGCAGAAGCCCTGTTAGTAATGTCAACAATGCCAGGTATGTTACCAAAGCAGAAAACTCAAGCTTTCCTTCAACCTCAGTTCATAAAAACGAAAGGGCAGATAAGACAGATTGTCCCACCTCCTCAGGTCTACATTCCAGCCAATGGTTACAAGCAGTGCCTACCTATGGCGCTTACTTGCCAAATTTTTACCCTGTCTAAATTCCAATGTAACTGACTCCCCAGCAGGTTCCTCCCCAGATCATTCCCAAACCAGACTCCCACCACCATGGGAGCAGATCCATCACACAGGCTACGTAACAACAGCATGTTTCAACACGTCGGTGGCCAACAGGGCTGCTTTGCTCTCAGAGGCCACGGAAGACAAGCACAACAGAACAGAAGGTATTGCTCAGAATTCTGTCCAGGAGGAGGGGTCTGTGCCAGAAACAGGATTACTCGGTGATAACTGCACACTTCAGATGGATAAGGCAGAAATTCGATGTGAAGCCTAAAGAATTTGGCCTCATTACTAAGAATTTCACATCACTTTTGTGCATGGAGACTGTAGATCTTTAGACTTAAGATCAGTGACTTTGATCTGACTAAAAGAAAATAAATCAAAAAACTTACACTCATATGAAGTGCTGCAATAACGATATACTAAGTTTACTGACTGTTCTCACCATCAGAATTTGAAAATAAGATGGTATGGTATTGCTGGGTATAATCCTTTTTGCTGCCCTACAATTTTGAGGGAAGCTGCTTTTCAATAACATACTGTAGCTGCGCGATGTATTGCAGAGTAGCATCACACATCATGTGTATCATGATACATGAGAGTTATGTTAGTGAATAATGCTTAAATCAATAAGACAAAAAGGAATCAAACAGCAGTTACAGAATTGCCATAAGCATAAAGAAGTACCATGGATATGATGGACAAACTAGCATATGGTATTTATCTCTTTGATATAATGGACACAAGATTATTGCTGGCTTTTTGAGTCTGAAAAAATAACAAGTTAAGAATATTGATCCATGCTTTTATTACAATAGTCAGAAAAGTAGGGAAACTGAACACGAGTCAGGCCATGGGCCTGTCTCCAAAAGCAGCCAATAGTGGCTGCTGAGGGAAGAGTAAAAGGACAGGGCAAATATATAGTTATATTTCCTCAGAGCATTTCCTGACCCTCCAGCAACTTGTGGCTTAGGGTCAGTACTGGGTCCAGTCCTGTTCAATATATTCATCAATGACCTGGATGAAGGGATAGAGTGTTCCATCAGCAAGTCTGCTGATGACACAAAACTGGGAGGGGTGGCTGACACGCCGGAAGGCTGTGCTGCCATACAGCGTGACCTGGACAGGCTGGAGAGTTGGGCAGAAAAAAACCTGATGAGGTTCAATAAAGGCAAGTGTAGGGTACTGCATCTGGGGAGGAATAACCCCATGCATCAGTACAGGTTGGGGGCTGACCTCCTGGAGAGCAGCTCTGTAGAAAGGGACCTGGGAGTCCTGGTGGCCAACAGGATGACCATGAGCCAGCAATGTGCCCTGGTGGCCAAGAAGGCCAATGGCATCCTGGGGTGCATCAAGAAGAGTGTGGCCAGCAGGTCGAGGGAGGTCATCCTCCCCCTCTACTCTGCCCTGGTGAGGCCGCATCTGGAGTACTGTGTCCAGTTCTGGGCTCCCCGGTTCAAGAAGGACAGGGAACTGCTGGAGAGGGTCCAGCAAAGGGCTACCAAGATGATTAGGGGATTGGAGCATCTTTCTTATGAGGAAAGGCTCAGGGACTTGGGGCTTTTTAGTCTAGAAAAAAGAAGACTCAGGGGGGATCTTATCAATACTTATAAATACTTAAGGGGAGGGTGCCAGGTAGATGGGACCAGTCTTTTTTCAGTGGTGCCCAGTGATAGGACCAGAGGTAACGGGCACAAACTGGAGCACAGGAAGTTCCATCTTAACATGAGGAGGAACTTCTTTACTCTGAGGGTGGCAGAGCACTGGAACAGGCTGCCCAGAGAGGTTGTGGAGTCTCCCACACTGGAGACATTCAAAATCCGCCTGGATGCCGTCCTGTGCAACGTGCTGTAAGTGTCCCTGCTGTGGCAGGGGGGTTGTACTTAGATGATCTCCAGAGGTCCCTTCCAACCCTGACGATACTGTGATACTGTGATACTGTGACTTCCCAAGCCAGAGGTGGAAACTTTTTTTTAAAAAAAAAAACATATGATGGACTTTTCTCCCGTGAATTTATCCAAATGAGTTTGAACCCACATAAACTTAACATATTCACAACATCCTGTGGGATAACATGAGAGAGGATGCTTTTCTTTCATCATTCCCAACACATGACTGCAACAGAAGCTTCCAAATGAGATTTGCTGACTACATCTGCGGATGAAAGGGTTCCTTTTCTGATCCATATTTTCAGCACTATTCAGCCTTAATACACTTAACTGAAAGAAGATATATGGTAGGTGTGCACTAATGTAACAATTCAACTTTAATTACAAGTTAGCGGTTGTTGTGGTTTAACCCTGGCCGGAAGCTAAGTACCACACAGCTGCTTGCTCACTCTCCTTACAGTGGGATAGCAGAGAGAATCAGAAAGGCAAAAGTGCAAAGCCTCATGATTTTTAACAGGTTTTTTTAACAGTTTAATAGGTAAAGCAAAAGCTGTGTGTGCAAGCAAAGCAAAACAAGGAATTCATTCACTACTTCTCATCGGCAGGCAGATGGTTAGCTATTTCCAGGAAAGCAGGGCTTCATCATGCCTAACGGTTACTTGGGAAGACAACCACGATAATGCTGAATGTCTCCCCTTCCTCTTTTTTTCCTCACATATGTTATTGGTCAGCATGATGTCATATGCTATGGAATAACCCTTTGGTCAGTTGGGGTCAGCTGTCCCAGCTGTGTCCCCTCCCAAATTCTTGTGCACCACCAGCATACTTACTGACTGGGCATTGTGAGAAGCAGAAAATACCCTGATGCTGTGTAAGCATTGTTCAGCAATAACTAAAATATCCCTGTGTTATCAACACTGTTTTCAGAGCTCAGAGGGTTGTGGTTAGTGGTGCAGAGTCTAGTTGCAGGTCAGTAATAAGTGGTGGTCCCTCAGGGGTCAGTACTGGGTCCAGTCCTGTTCAATATACTCATCAATGACCTGGATGAAGGGATAGAGTGTACCATCAGCAAGTTTGCTGATGACACAAAACTGGGAGGAGTGGCTGACACGCCGGAAGGCTGTGCCGCCATACAGCATGACCTGGACAGGCTGGAGAGTTGGGCAGAGAAAAACCTGATGAAATTCTACAAGGGTGAGTGTAGGGTACTGCATCTGGGGAGGAATAACCCCATGCATCAGGACAGGTTGGGGGCTGACTTCCTGGAGAGCAGCTCTGTGGAAAGGGACCTGTGAGTCCTGGTGGCCAACAGGATGACCATGAGCCAGCAATGTGCCCTGGTGGCCAAGAAGGCCAATGGCATCCTGGGGTGCATCAAGAAGAGTGTGGCCAGCAGGTCGAGGGAGGTCATCCTCCCCCTCTACTCTGCCCTGGTGAGGCCGCATCTGGAGTACTGTGTCCAGTTCTGGGCTCCCCGGTTCAAGAAGGACAGGGAACTGCTGGAGAGGGTCCAGCAAAGGGCAACCAAGATGATTAGGGGATTGGAACATCTTTCTTATGAGGAAAGGCTCAGGGACTTGGATCTTTTTAGTCTAGATAAAAGAAGACTGAGGGTGGATCTTATCAATGCTTATAAATACTTAAAGGGAGGGTGCCAGGTAGATGAGAAGAGTCTTTTTTTCAGTGGTGCCCAGTGATAGGACAAGAGGTAACAGGCACAAACTTGAACACAAGAAGTTCCATCTTAACATGAGGAGGAACTTCTTTACTCTGAGGGTGGCAGAGCACTGGAACAGGCTGCCCAGAGAGGTTGTGGAGTCTCCCACACTGGAGACATTCAAAACCCGCCTGGACGCCATCCTGTGCAACCTGCTGTAGGTGACCCTGCTGTGGCAGGGGGATTGGACTAGGTGATCTCCAGAGGTCCCTTCCAACCCTGACCATTCTGTGAATCTGTGATCCCACTGGCAGAGAGTGAATGAGCGGCTGTGTGGTGCTTGGTTGCCAGTTGGGGTTAAGCCACGATAGGTAAGTCTATGCCAGGGATACATGGGGCCTCTGCGCCAGTCACAATGGGGTGCTTTTGCCACTTGTCTCCTTTTAAGCTCAACTCTGCCTCCAATATAGACAGTTCTTGGCATCCCCATGTCACTCCAGAGATCCAGATGGGTTCTGTGCCCATATACCCTGATGGCACCAGCGTACGCTTGACGGGGGTGACTCAGTGTCCCGATTGTCAAAGACACTCATTCCCGACAGTAGCAGGGGGAGTTAATCCCAGAGGATTGCAGAGTTTGCAACTCTGGCAGACTGATGTCACTCATTTCTCGGAATCTGGCCACTTAAAATATATTCACTCCTCTATTGACACCTTTTCTGGGGCGTTATTCGCCTCTTGTCATACTGGAGAAAAAGCACGCGATGTTCAATGACATCTGCTGCGTGCTTTTGCCACTTTAGGCATACCTTCTCAAATTAAAACAGACAATGGCCCTGCATATATCTCAACTGCAATTAAAAAGTTTTTGAATTCTTGGGGGATCAGTCACATTACTGGTATCCCTCATTCCCCTACAGGTCAGTCCTTAATTGAACGCTCTCATCAATCTCTAAAGTGATTGTTACAACAACAAAAAGGGGGAATAGGGACTGTTACTCCTGAGGAACGTCTACAGAAAGCTTTATATGTTTTTAATTTTCTGAATTGTTCTTTGATAGACAGTAATCCTCCCATAGTCCGCCATTTTAATACGAACGCTTCGCTTGAACTGCGAATCAAACCACCAGTATTGATTCGAGATCCAGAAACAGGTAAAGTCATGGGACCTTATCCCCTTATTACATGGGGCAGAGGTTATGCTTGTGTCTCCACAGAGAAAGGGCCTAGATGGATTCCTGCGAAGAGTGTGCGACCTTTTCGTGAATCCCTGCCGCAACCAGCTGGAGAGGGACCGGAGTGCTCCGACCAGACTTCTGGACAGCAAACAGAAGAATTACCCGGAGAAAAAACAACGCTGGAGGAACCAAATGGCACAATCGAAGGAGAAATTACATGAATAAGTATCGAGAACTGTCCATTGCAGAAATTACCTGTGGTTTATGCAAAAATTGTGACCCTTGGGTTTTGTGTGAATGTTATACTTGTGCGAAAAAATGGTGGCGTCGGGCTACACTTGCTGGACGCTGGTGTGAGTTTTGCTTAGAAAAGGAAGTTAGCATTGCCAGGCTTTTGACTGTTACTGGGCACGAGTCACTAGATAGTGACCGCTATTTTTATTGCTGCAACGATTGGGCGCAGATAGTGACCGAACAAGCAAAGAGTATCTTGGTCTGTGACCTGGAGTGCAGCAGAACTAATTTGGTACCCGCTATCTGGTCAGTCCTCAAAGAGGACTGGGGCAAAACTAAGGAAAGATGCCAGAAGCGATTTGCCTGGAAATTAAGAAAGGTCCGATGATTATGGCTCTCTGGATCGTAAATCTAGTCGTTATAATGGCGGGGAACACATTGGGCAACCCTTTTCCACCGGCACTACCCAAGGTCAATGTATGGGTAACGCTGGCAAATCTCACGGGACAGGATACTTTGTGTCTGGCCACCGCTTCCCCTAGTAACCCCTTTTCTACCTGCCTTGTGGGATTGCCATTGGAGCAATGGCCGATACCTGAGAGCCTCCAGGCACTGTTCCCACCTAGAAATGTATCTCAAAATATAACAGAATGCTGGGACATATGGACTCCCCAGCTTCCGCTTGCTGCTTTGGAACCTCAAGAAATTGAACTTTTAGGGTCAATAAAGATGGACTTTTGTGTGAAATTCAATTATACAGGCAAAAACCAGTCCAAAGCATGGGATGTCTCTCCTATTCATCCCATTTTCCGAAATGCTAGTGCTTGGTGCAATTATACAGCATCAAATTTGTCTAAATCTGCTAACACCCCCCTTTCGTTACCCCCAGGCATATTTTTTATCTGTGGGGATAGAGCTTGGCCTGTTATTCCTTCTCACATAAGAGGAGGCCCCTGTAGTCTTGGACGCCTCTCAGTATTAACTCCCAACACCTCCTTGATTTTACAGCATTGCCTTTCTTACAGAGCAAGACGCAGTGTCCATACCTATACTCCTGACTGTGATGATAATGTGGACTTTTGGTCTTTTAGTCAGCGTTTTGCGACTTCGCTTTTATTGCCCGGAGCTGCTGCTGGCAAAGCTTTGGCAACTCTAGATAAGTTAGGCTGCTGGCTTGCAAAACAAACTAATGCTACTAGTCAGGCGTTGTCCGGTCTTTTGTTAGATGTAGATAGTGTTCGCCATGCTACCTTGCAAAATAGAGCTGCTATAGATTTTTTTACTTTTGGCACAGGGCCATGGCTGTGAGGATTTTGATGGTATGTGTTGTATGAACCTCTCGGATCATTCTGAATCGATTCACGCTAGTATACAGCAACTCAAGGATGGGGTTTCCAAACTCCACCAAGACGATAGCTGGGATTGGCTGGACAAACTTTTTGGAGGTTGGGGCCTATCAGGATGGTTAAGAAGCCTTGTAAAAATGATTGTGTATGCTTTGGTCGTTTTTATCCTTTTGTTACTCTGTTTACCCTGTTTCCTGCAGTGTATGCAGAACCTAATAGCCAACTCGGTGAAGAAGGTCCTTATTGTGCAACAAGAAGGGGGAGATGACGGGGGTGACTCATTCTCTCTTAAAAGGACTCCTAGTGAATTTCAACTGATAAGGAAGGATGTGCTAGACCTTGCAAGCCGGGAGTTGCACAAGATATAAACAACTCAGCGTAAAAGGCTCTGTACTGATAAGGAACAAGGCCAGCGAGCCCTTGGACACGCGGAGGAGGCCGAGAGAAAGGAGAAGTAGTAATAAATCTTGTTGCTTAACTGCTAACCAATCATGAGCTCAGCTTTTGTAATATGCATTAGGTGATTAGCTGTTGTACCAATCAACTTAAGACACATACTGCTCATTGTTGTCTAAAGATATAAAAATGACTGTTGTAATCAATAAAACAGATCCTGACTTGCATCAAGCCGGGTCTCCGTCTCTCAATCGCGGCATACGCTGTGCACCAGTGTCTACAAAAGCCTTATATTTTGTGATTTAGTACAAACCGAAAAGATAACACCATACACACTACTATGAAGATATTTAACTCTATCCCAGCCAAAACCAGTACATCTGTCAAGTATAAAAAAAGGGTCCAGATAAGCGTTCCTACATTGTAAAAGTGTTGGTTTTGTGCAGGGTTATAAACTCACTTGATTTACTACAATTAGTGTTGGATTGCATGTGAAACTGTGAAAATGAATCTTTGTATTTCAAAAGACAAAAATAAGTAATATTGTACAGAATGCTGGTTTTTGTGCTTCTACTTGCAAGTTGAATCATGTACACACCTTTAAATGTAATTTATTTTTTATTACTTTTACATACTTTTTCATTGAATTATTTGGATTTTTTAACAAACTGCTTTATAATTTTGCCATTTAGATTATTCACATGCAGTGCAGGTTTTTTGTATTTCTGGTTCATTTTGTAAAATATGCAGACATGTCCATACATTTCAGAACTCTTTCTGTAATACAAACAGTATGCACACTGATTGTAGCATTGTTGTACCAAACACACACTATATTGATAAGTTGTAAGTCCAACACATAGAGTATTCAATAAAGTGATGCAAAAAGTATGACTATGTATGTTATCTTTATTGTTCCTACAGCTGTTGTTTTTGTTATGGTACTTTGTAGAAATAGAAATGGCCAGAGTTCCTTATGTTTATAGATTTCATATCCAAATTACAGTTTTCTCTTTTATTACATTGGAATTCACTTATAAGTGACCTACGGCTTATGCTCATGGTATGGCAGCATTACTTGTTTCCAGTGGTTCACCTAGATTTCAAAATGCTGGTAGGAAAAAAACATGTGAAAGCTTTATTGCTTGTGTTAATATAAGGCATCTTTGGGTGCTATTAATAAATAAATGATAAATAAATAATATGAAGTTTATTTGCTTAAATTCCTTGTTACTTCTAGGTTTCTCATGTTCTCATGTTGATGTACTCCATTTACCAACTACATTTTTTTCCTTTTCTAACTTACTGCCTGAAAAATGGAGACTGTGGTCCAGTTACACCATGCATTCATCAGTGACAGAAGAGATATAATAAGTGAACCAGTGGCAGTCAGTGGAAACTTCTGTTCAGCATGGTCTAAAGTTTACCCCACTTTTGACAGTCAAAGAGCATTAAAGCTTTGAGTCTTTGCTCGTTTCCCTTCAGGCAGCTTTTTGCTGAAACTCCCACTTGGGTGAGTCTTTGCTCCATACCCTGCTTGGGAGACTCTTTCCTCTAGCCCTTTCTCGGGCATCTCTGCTCTAGCTCCTGCTCAGGCAAATCTTTGCTTCACTCAGGCTCAGGAAACTCATTGCTCCAGACCCACTTGGGCAACTCCTTGTTTCAGCCCCAACTCGGGCTACTATCACAGGCACCTGTTTGGGCATCTCTCCTTGCTCCAGCACTGCTTGGGTGATGCTTTTCTCCAGTCCCTTCTTGGACACTTTCCTCCAGTGTTGCTTGGTGTCGTGCTGTAACCCCAGCAGGCAGCTAGGACAACACAGCCACTTGCGTGGTTCTCCCCCTTCCCCCGGAATGGCAGGGAGAAGAGGAAGAAAAGGAGGGGAAACGGAAAGGAAAAAATAACTCGTGGGTTGAGATAAAGACAGAAACAATAACAGAAAAGGAAAATAATAACAACAATAATAATAATGACACAAGTCACTCACCATCCGGTGAATTGGCACCATCCTGAGCAGTGATTCCAAGTACCTGCCCCGCAACTAACCACATTTAGTTATTGAGCATGATGTCTATAGAATGGAATATTCCATTGGCCATTCCATCATTCTGTCTGTGCTCCTTTTCAGCTTCTATGGGAAGCTGAAAAATGTCCTTGAAAAATATAAATATAATCTGGCAACAACTAAAACTATATGCATTATTGACATTCCTTTCATACCAAATCTGAAAAACAGCAACCACTAGAAAGAAAATTATCTCTGTCCCAGCTGAAACCAGGACAATATCCACCCCTGTTCTGGTTTGAAGTAAAACAGGACCAATTTTGTTCAGTAACTTTGCTTCTTAGCTAGGCCTCTTCTAACTACTGAAATTAACAGCATATTGTGCAGACAATGTTCACTCTCTCAGAGTGATAAGACCTATGTTTATAGCTGATGCCAAGGAATGGTATGCAGAGAGGCTCTTGCTTATACTTATTGCTATAACAACCAAGGCCAGCTAACTTTGTTATTTGCCCCGTTGGAGGGTCCAAAGCAGAAAAGCATAAAGGGGTCCCACCTGCAGGGAGGAGCGGACAGGACAGGTGACCCAAAACTGACCAACAGGGTATTCCATCCCATCTGCCTCATGCTCAGTATAAAAGCTGAGGGATCAAAGGGTCAGCTCTCTTTCTTCAATGGCTGATGTCCGAGGAGGACTCTGTCTGTTCATTTGCCTTTGATCCTGATCCTGAATCCAGATCTGGAATCCAGTTCTTGTCCATCACTGAGTCCAGTCTAGGACTTCCCCAGTGCCAGCCGGTGATGTGATTGTCATCTTGGGAGCTTTATACGGGTTTGTATATATTTCATTATTTTCTTTTTATTTTATTATTAATATTTCATTAAAGTAGTTTAGTTCCTTCTAAACTCATAAGTCTCTCTCTCCTGCCTCTCTTTGAAGAGAGAGGTAGGGGAGAGCATCTGTCGTTCTGCCCAGTGGCTGGTTTGGCCCAAACCACGACAACATCTTAAGGGCTTATTTCCCATTCAGCCTCATGGTGGGTTAACCTTGGTTGGCCACCAGGTGCCCACCAAGCTATTCTATCTTTCCCCCCTTCTCAACTGGTCGAGATAAGGACAGGGAGATTGCTCAGCAATTACCGTCATGGGGAAAACAGACTCAACTTGAGGAAAATTAATTTAATTTATTGCCAAACAAATCAGAGTAGGATAATGTGAAATAAGAACAAATCTAAAAAACACCTTTCCCCCACTCTTCCCTTCTTCCCAGGCTCAACTTCACTCCCAACTTCTCTACCTTATCCCTCCCCAGCGACGCAAAGGGAAATGGGTAATGGGGGGGGTGCCATCAGTTCATAACACACTGTCCTAAATAAGACTGCATTACCTCACACAGGGCTCAGAAGAAGATTATAGAGTACTATTTTGCAAGTCTTTTAGTTCATCTTTGCACTCTAAGCCAATTTGCATCAGAATTTGAAACAAAAGCTAGATCTGTCCTCTCCCCTTCAGCCATATAATATTCCATCTGTAAGAAAGTTAAACAGTTATCTAAATCCTATATCTTTAATCTATGGACACTTGCTAAACTACGTTCACAGAATAACATGGATGATAAACTCTAGGAAACCGCAGAGACAGTGTAGTAGAATAACAGTAATGTGTGAGGATTTAACCGTGCAGCTCTTGTTAGCATTAATGTGAGTTAATAAAGTTAATCTCTATCCTCCACTTTGAAAATACATGTGTGAGGCTTTGATTTATTTCCTTCTAATTACCATTATCTTTCAGTATATGAATACTACCAAACAAGGTGATAGTGGCTCTCACCACCATTTACTCATCATTAAATGAGTTAGAGTTGCCTGGGTGCAGTCTAATCCAGCAAAGATTTCATGGATTGCTCCATCCTGCTCTCTCCTCCCCATCACTTACTTCAGGAGAAACACATCCTTTTGTCCTATTTCTGCCTCTCTCTAAAGCAGATGTTGCTCTCTTATGATGCTTGCATTACGTATTTCAATTGGTCAAGAATCCTCCAAGGACAAGGTCAAGACCAACAAACTAAGAGATGATTTAAATAAAAGCCACTTGACATGGCAAGCTACTGTGTTAAAATATTGCAGCACCAGTCTTCCAAACTGCAATATTTAAATTCCTCTGATCTGTTAAATACCTTCCTGCTTCTTTATTGCTGCAATAGCTTTAAAGCTATTAATAGCTATTAAGCCTGCTGAACCTGTTAGAGGGATGTCAATACTTGATGAGAAGAAAGGTTATTCTTTTGACTGACACGATAAGTAAAAAACCAGAAGCATCTATTGTTTGTGGTGAAACTATAGCTCCATATAGGTCTTTGTTACAGCTCTGATCCCTGAATCAGTGATATACAGTCTTTCCCTTTCCTTTTTCTTGTCCACTTTTCATTACTTAATCCACTGTTGTGAGATGAATCAGACAAGAAAGGAGAGCTGCAGCCCCAGCCCCTTTATTACCCTGGTCTCAAGCATGAAGTACAGTAGGATACTGTACATGCGCTTATGTTTTTGGCTGGCTGGCTGGCTGTTCTCACCATCTTTGTTATGTGCCCTTATTTCCAGCTGCTTTGCATTCTCAGCACTAGACTTACCCTGCAATATCAAGGTGTTGAACTAAGATTTATGTGTACAGGCCTAGTCCATGTCATGCTGGTGTGAGAAGTGCCATGATCCAGTTTTACTCTGCCACATATAGTTTGCTTCTTAATGCTGGGACACAGTTTATATATTGTGCTTCATAATGTATGCCTATGGAAAGATTTACTCCATCTTTACCATCTTTCATGTTACCAAAACTGGACCTATTGTAGGTGGTTATCGTTGATGTTTTTTTAATATGAACAGAACTGAATTAGCATTTCGGGGCAAATAACAAAGTTAGCTGGCCTTGGGTGTTATAGCAATAAGTATAAGTAAGAGCCTCAATTCCTTGGCATTAACTATAAACATAGGTCTTATCACTCTGAGAGTGAACAGTTTCTGCACAATATGCTGTTAATTTCAGTAGTTAGAAGAGGCCTAGCTAAAAAGTAAAGTTACTGAACAAATTTGGTCCTGTTTTACCTCAAACCAGTACAGATGTTCATGGTTTGTGATTTAGAGCTCTTGTTCTTTATTGTGATTTATTTAGTCCTACTCCAGGGGAACTGCCACAACAGTGGGTAATGACAAGACAGAGGATTTTACCAACTTGCTTTGCAGTGCTAAGTATAGTGCAGCCACAAGATTGTAGGTAGGGTGAGAGGGATAAGATTGTTTTTCAGAAGCCACATATTTGAGTTTTAAAAGTGTTTTGCATATGAAGCTATTTAAGTATCATTAACATTACTGATACTATTAGACCTAATATAGGTTATCACAGCTCATAGAAAAAGTGCTTCTGTCTGTCTAGGAATTAATTTTCTCATGGCTGATACTTGAGCACTATGATCCCATGTTGTGAGGTGCATGGGTATGATATAAAGTCTTAGAGTTCTGAAATGCCATAATTCATTTATTGTCCTTTTATTCGACAGGAGAAAATCTAGATTATGTACAACTGTTTTAGTGAGGCACATTACCATATGCATTATTACTAAGATATTTTATATAATTATATTATTATTATAAAATATTATATATTAATTAAAGAGTCATTAGAGAGGTTTTGCTTTATTACAAAACCCACAGTTCTTTGAACTCTTTAAGCATAGACCTTTTGTTATGATCAGTATTCAATAAAAAATAAAGGTTTCATCCCTGAACAGAACACCAGGACAAAATTTTCTTAACACAATAATCTCACTTAGTGCTTCATTTTGATTTAAATGATAGATTTGGGGGTGGGAGTCAGGACTTCATTCTGGATATAGCATTATAATAATGTAGTACTTTTGACATGGGCACCTTATTCCTACCTCCTGGAATCCCAAAGAGCTTTACAAACAAAAGTTGTCAAAAAGTGAAGTGAGTGTGTCTCCATGTGCCTTTCCATAATATTAATTATCTCCTCTTATGAAGGTGGTGACTTGAAATTTTTTTTTTTTAGTCTGAATAACCTTACTCTACAGAGGAGCAGTCTTTAACATAGAAAGTCACTGTAAAACCACTTTAGCATACAGTATGGTGTCTTGCTGTATATTTGAATATGAATAAGGTTCCATTTCTAAATCAATTTTGTAACCTTTTTAATCAGCTTTGTTTTAATCCCATTTAGCAGATAAAAATTAGAAGAGACTATAGTGACTACTGCAGTTTTCTAGCACTTCAGACCTTCTAGATATCCAGATAAAATAGTCTTAGTGAACCATAGTTCTCCTCAGAATATATTGAGTGTGGTTAAAAGAGGGATTACCTAAGTGGTTTAGTACAACTCAGTTCCACCCCAGATCTCAATCTTTCTCCATATTATTTTCCATTATGCTGCCTCAGTTAGATTTTTCTGCCCCTTAGCATCTCCATTCTTACTAAGGAAAGTACATCTCTACCCTTCAGCCTCTCCCTACTACATTTATCCCACCAAGACCTGGTTTCCTCCACTAATCAGCTCCGGGATCTCTTTGTTTAAAGTCTTGGGTGTTGTTTGCTTTTTTCCCCGCTTATTTATTTTAATAGGTCATCACTGTGGTGGCTGAGATTCAGTATACTCATACTGAACTATAGCAATAAATAGTTTACAAAATGGTGTGATTAAGACTAGGGATGTAAGACTATGCCAATGGTGAACACTGGCACAGGTTTATGGATGGATTTTACAACATTATGAAATTTTTACATGAACCTGACCAAATTTTTTGTTTAAAATTTTTGGTGTAATGAGAAAAAAGGTCAGCAGAGTTGCTACCCTGGATTTCAAGAGAGCAAACTTTAAGTTACTCAGGGAGCTAGTTAGCAGTGTCCCCTGGGAATCTACTTTTGAGGGCTTAGGGGTCCGTGAGTGCTGGTCACGTTTTAAGAACCACATTTTAAAAGCACAGGAAAATATTGGACTGATACTTGTTGAAGATGGTCACCTGACAAATAGGACTAAAGTGGAGGATTCCGCTTTAAGTGGAAAAAAGCGGAGGCATTCAATGCTTTTTTTGCCTTGGTCTTTAATAATACTGATAGACCCTGGGCTGTCTGGTCCTCTGTGTTCAAGGACCATGACTGCAGGAGCAGTAACTTTCCATTTGTGGATATTGAAATTATAAGGGACCAGTTGTATCAGCTGAATGTTCATAAGTCCACGGGGCTGGATGAGATTCATCCCAGAGTACTGAAGGAGCTAGCGGACCCCCTCTAGGTCATCTTCCACAGGTATGGAATATGTCTATCACCAGTTAAAGCTGTAATGAAAGAGAATTGAAAAGATGGATTTTCATTTGTGTTTTCAAATGAAAATACTTCTTGGCTTTTCTTTGTGCAGTAGTGTTTGGCCAGAATGCTTAGAGGAAATTGAGAAGCCAAACTACATGCTATTTTACTGAGATACTAGTAGGTGAATGAATGGGTAGATAAATAATTGAATCTCAGATTTTTTTGGATGTAAACAAAATTGAAAATGGTCATTGGGGAAACCTTATTTTTCTTATACAATACTCAGCATTCATTGCATTAGAATTATTTTCTTCTGAAGTCACTATATGAATAAGCACATATTAATTCCATCTGTATTTCACAGCTGTAGATTTCACAGCTGAGTGTTGTTTTGGCAAGTATTATATCTCCTGGGCTCAAGACGGTTCAAAGGATTAACCTGTCATTCAGTCTTTCTATCTGCCGTTATTAAGGGTTTATAAAAAGTAAATAAGAATATAACATTCTACTATGTTCCAATACGGATCGATATAAAATTGGTTACATACACTATATTGCAAGCTCTGAACTGTCAGAGAGGAAGCATTGGGTTGTAATGCTTGCATTGATGAGAATTTCCTTGACAGGTAGCTGGGAATCAGGGTTTTTGCATTCCATAGGCCTTTCCCTCTCTGTGTCATGACAAAGCTGAATTCCCTTGGTCTCTTTTACTTTCCACTAAAAATGAGAGCAATATTGAGACCTGTTCCACTGGGGATCAAGTTCTTCCTCTGCCTCTTGAGACCTAGAGCTTGACCTCCGTCTCCTGCAGCCCAGTGGAGGCTTCTAACCTTCAAGTCCATTCTGAACTGAGTTTTTCTCCATCTGCTGTAGGAAAGGTACCCATCAATAGTTAAATATTCGTTGATTCTTTGTGTTAAAGCATATGTAAGATCTATTAGACAAGTCACCATTTTTCTTCTAGTTTTATCAGCTGGTAAAATGAAGATGAGATCTTTGGGAACAGCTCTGGTTTGAGTGTTGATCTGTCCTATAAGAAAGGTGGTAGCAAGTTGTGGGCTGACCTGATTTCTACCCAGATACCTCTCTAACACCCTCTGATTTAAATCTCCATGTCACATCACAATACAAAGGTAAACCTGTAGCCCAAGGCATGTGGGAAGAGATTTTACAGACATATTAGCCCATAATCTCTGGCACCCATGCCACAGCATTGGCACCATGAGCTCCTCTGCTACTCCCTGAGCCCTGTGGAGTCAGTGTCACTGCACAGGAATGAAATGCCAGGAGAGGGAGGGTTCAAAAAAGTAATGCCTCTCCTTCCCAGGCCCATGTTCTTCGCTTTGCAAGATATTACGCACTTCCATTTCCAATTTGCAGTTCCCCTTTATTGGAAAGGGTCCAAGCAGAGAGTATTTGAAGGTGAGGGAGTTCACTCGTATCTAGGATCTATGAAGCCACTAGATCTAGGATCTGTTAAGCTCTTTAATTAATGACAGGTCTTTTAATGATGGCAAGAGGAAACAATCTCTTGAGTTTCTGGAAGGTATGCCATGGACTCTACACTGCAGGGACTGTAACTTCTATTTCTAAAAAGACAATGTGGAAATAAGAGTGAAAATAATATTTTTCAAAGCAGTAAACCATAAATCAAATTCTGTGGGAAAGGGATATCTGTATTAATATACAGTACATATATAGTGTGCATGTATATATGTGTATATATACTTTTATATTGTGTGTGTTTCAGGCAGTAAATCACAAACATAGAAATATTGTTTCCTTTATAGACAAAACATATTTTTTTCTAAGATAGAAAGAAAACAAAATTCCACTTTGGAATGGCTTGGACTCCTTTTCTCTGTTCCCAGACATTTTTGTCTTTTCTCTGTAGCATTCACTATTCCCATTTCCATCAGATATCCCTTGTTTCTTCATAAGTCAATTTGGGACAACTTGCATGAATGCCACCAAATAGAAATACACTTTTAAGGAAAAAAACCCCAAACATTAAAAAGGTTGTAGATAGTTTTATCCTCTTAGAACAAAGAGCTTAAACAGTATGTTTGCAAAACCTATTGAGCTTATGGCACTCACTTCCAGGAAAGGAAGACAATGTCTTTTGTGCTACTCACATTTATCTGCCAAGTTTCTTTTATGAGATTTTGCTCACAGGTTCTCACACAATTGAAAATTTGACTTGAATCTTTTAAATCTCTTGTGAGGACTGCTACAAATCTGAATCTGTCTCAGAATATTTTTTCTAGAATTCTTTCAACTGCAAATCTCAGAATATTTAGTGGCTATTTTCGCACTCCCTGGGAGCTCAAGTGGTAACAGCAAGTAACACGTGATTTGTAGGTCGCCACTGGTTTTACATCTCTCTTCTAAGCAAGTCAGACTGTGCACACAATAGATATAATGAGACAAGATGTGCTTCAGTGACTGAAAAAAGCATTCCTTCCTACTTGCACTCTTCTCCCTTAGTATGCAGAGTTATTGATGTAATTGCCAAGTTTACAGCATCATGTTATGATTCATCTATAGTTAATTATCGGAAAACATAGCAAATTACAGCCCTGTTTTAGACCAGTCCAAGACACAGGAGATTCAACATCATTTTTTTACATCTACAGAACAAGAAATATGCGTGGTCCTGGGTTCTTTGAAAATTAGTATCTTCCTTTGCAGAAAGGAAGGGATAATCTCACAAGTCTAAATAATTTTTTCCAGATAGATTGATTTATAACAACAGGCCAGAAAACTTGATATAAATGGTTTTATTTTTTAAGTTAGTATTTTTAGTTTCTTAAAGGAGATTTCCTTTGCATTATGTGGTAAGAACCAAAACATTTTGATTTGCAAATTAATGAACTTAGTGTTATGATTTATATGTAAGGCGAATGAAAAGCTTATAATATATCTGTATCTGTTTATTTAAGCAAGTTTGTAGCTTATTACATTAAAAATGGTCAATAACAATTCTGATTTACTCAGTGATTATTCTTTAATTTATGGTTGATGTCAACTTGCTTTTGAATGAAGCTGGAATTCAATTAAAATGAACGCAAATAGAATTTTGAAAGTATTTCTATTAACCAGTACAATAGCAATAAATGTAATGGATATTTAATGCATTCCTAAAATTCAAACTGTGTTTTAGAATTTACATCATAGAATCAAAATCGTCTAGGTTGGAAAAGATAATCAAGTCCAACCATCAACATAACACTGCCGAAATCACCACTAAACCAAGCACGACATCTACATGTCTTTTAAATACCTCCAGGGATGGTGATTCCACCACTTCCCTGGGCAGCCTGTTCCAATGCTTGACAACCACTTCAGTGAAGAAATTTTTCCTTATATCCATGCTAAACCTCCCCTGGTGCAACTTGAGGCGGTTCCTCTTGCCCTATGACTTGCTACATGGGAGAAGAGACGGACCCCCATCTCACTATAACCTCCTTTCAGGCAGTTGCAGAGAGCAATAAGGTCTCCCCTGAGCCTCCTTTTCTCCAGACTAAACAACCTCAGTTCCCTCAGCCGCTCCTCATAAGACTAATTCTCAAGATCCTTCACCAGCTTCGTAGCCCTGCTTTGGACACGCTCCAACACCTCAATGGCTATCTTGTCGTGAGGGGCCCAAAACTAAACACAGTGTGGGGCCTCACCAGTGCCGAGTACAGGGAGGCAATCACTTCCCTAGTCCTGCTGGCCACACTATTTCTGATACAAGCCAAGATGCTATTGGCTGCCTTGGCCATCTGGGCACACTGCTGGCTCATATTCAGCCAGGGGTCAGCCAACACCCCCAGGTCCATTTCCACCAGGCAGCTTTCCAGCCACTCTTCCCCAATCCTGTAGCGCTGCATGGGGTTTGTTGTAACCCAAGTGCAGGACAGGGCTCTTAGCCTTGTTGAATCTCATAACATTGGTCTCGGCCCATCGATCCAGCCTGTCCAGATCTCTCTGTAGAGCCTTCGTGCAGTCAAGCAGATCAACACTCCCATCTGCAAACTTACTGAGGATGCACTCGATCCCCTCATCCTGGTCATTGATAAAGATATTAAACAGAACTGGCACCAATAGTGAGACCTGGGGAGCACCTCTTGTGACCATCCACCAACTGGATTTAACTCCATTCACCACAACTATTTGGGCCTGGCCATCCAGCCAGCCAGTTTTTCACCCAGCGAAGAGTACGCCCATCCAAGCCATGAGCAGCCAGTTTCTCCAGGAGAATGCTGTGGGAAATGGTGTCAAAGGCTTTACTGAAGTCCAGGTAAACAACATCCACAGCCTTTCCCTCATCCACTAAGCAGGTCACCTTGTCATAGAAGGAGATCAGGTTAGTCAAGCAGGACTTGCCTTTCATAAACCCATGCTGACTGAGCCTGATCACCTGGTTCTCCTGTATGTGCCATGTTATGGCACTCAAGATGAGCTGCTCCATAACCTTCCCTGGCCCCTAGGTCAGACTGACAGGCCTGTAGTACCCCGCATCCTCCTTCCATCCCTTCTTGTAGATGGGCATCACATTTGCTAACCTCCAGTCAACTGGGACCTCCCTGGTTAGCCAGGAGTGCTGATAAATAATGGAAAGTGGCTTGGTGAGCACTTCTGCCACCTCCCTCAGTACCCTTGGGTGGATCCCATCTGGCCCCATAGATTTGTTTGTGTAGCAGGTCGCTAACCATTTCCCCTTGGACTATGGGGGGTTCATTCTGCTCCCTGTCCCTGTCTTCCAGCTCAGGGGGCTGTGTACCTGGAGAACAACTGGTCTTACTATTAAAGACTGAGGCAAAGAAGGCATCAAGTACCTCAGCCTTTTCCTCATCCTTGGTTACTATGTTTCCCCTCACATCCAATAAAGGATAGAGATTCTCCCTAGCCCTCCTTTTATTGTCAATGTATTTATAGAAACATATTTTATTGCCTTTATGGCAGTAGCCAGATTAAGTTCTAGTTGGGCTTTGGCCCTTCTAATTACCTCCCTGTACTAACTCACGACATCCTTGTAGTCCTCTTGAGCTTCCTGCTCCTTCTTCCAAGGGTCATAAACTGTCAACTGTCTTTTTTTTTCCTGAGTTCCAGCCAAAGCTCTCTGTTCAGCCAGGCTGGTCTTCTTCCCCACTGGCTAATCTTTTGGCACATGGGGACAGCCTGCTCTTGCACCTTTAAGATTTCCTTCTTGAAGAATGTCTAGCCTTCCTGGACTCCTTTGCCCTTCAGGACTGCCTCCCAAGGGACTCTGTCAACCAGGCCCCCAAATAGGCCTCCAGAAGTCCAAGGTGGCAGTTCTGCTAACCTCCCTCCTTACTTCTCTGAGAATCGAAAAGTCTATTATTTCATGATTGCTATGCCCAAGACGGTCTCCAACCATCACATCACCCACAAGTCCTTCTCTGTTCGCAAACAACAGGTCCAGCGGGGCGCCTTCCCTAGTTGGCTCACTCACCAACTGTGTCAGGAAGTTATCTTCTACATACTCCAGTCCTGTTTCCTCTGCTGTATTGTATTTCCAGCAGACATCTGGTAAGTTGAAGTACCCCATGAGAACAAGGCTGTGAGACTTCTCCCAGCTGCTTATAGAATATTTTGTCTTTTCTTCCTGGTTGGGTGGTGTATAACAGACTCCCACCATGATATCTGCCTTGTTGGTCTTTCCCCTGGTTCTTACCCATAAACACTCAGCCCTTTCATCACCATCATCAAGCTCTAGACAGTCAAAACCCTCCCTAACATACAGGGCTACCCCATCACCTCTCCTTCCTTGCCTATCCCTTCTGAAGAGTTTATAGTCATCCATTGCAGCACTCCAGTTGTGTCAGTTACCCCACCATGTTTCCATGATTGCAACAATATCATAGTTTTCCTGCTGCACAATGGATTCCATCTCCTCCTGTTTGTTGCCCTTGCTGTGTGCATTCATGTAGATGCACTTCAGTTGGGCTATTGATCCCACCACCTTTTTTGGGGGCGAAGCCCTAATTCCTATGTGACTGTTCTCAGGCAATTCCATGGTTTCTAACCCATGAATAACCCTTGCGTCTTTGCTACCGCATGGCTCTCTATCCCCTACCTCCACTGAGACGGCAGACCAAAGGACCTCGCTATCTCACTGTCCCTCAAACATTGGTGCGCCACCTGCCGCCGTCGCCGAGATCTGTGAGTCATGCAGGACCGGAACGACAGGACACACCGATGCGATGCACAGTCGAACATTTATTTCCGCTACAAGCCCGATTTTATAGACAGATCAGTTTAGTTTGCGCAACTAGCTAAATGTTAATTGGCTAATTCCCCCGGGCACGAACTGTCTATGCGACCCGTCTTTGTCTTCCATTGGTTCCTTTTGATGTTGCCTTTATGTTGCAAACATCTTGGAATGTCCCGTTATCATTCCGTCCTTGATGGTTACTCCAACTCTTGGCTCCTTTTCCAGCTGCCAGCTGTCTCTTCTTGTGTCCTTCCCAGCCTCTGTACCCGAGATAAAGGTGCAGCCTAAAACTATCTAATGCCTTGCAATCTCATGAGGAGTAGAGGCTTACACATTCTGTTTAGACAAAGAGGCAGTTATCATGTTTATACTGATACTCTGTAGCTTCTGAAGATCAAGGGCAAAGAGGGCTACAGTATTCAGGCACAGCTGCTACTCTGAGCAATTTAAGGTGATGTCAGAGGCATTGCAGTTTCCTTGGCCTACAATGTTAAAAGTTTCATGTTCTATTAAAAGCTTGAAAGCTCGGTTAGTCAGGACCCGGCAGCCACCCCCAGGCTTATCTCTAGCAAGTCTCTTTTTATCCCTTTCCCCCTTCAAACGTAGTTTAAAGCTGTTTCGATGAGCCCTGCTGACTCCTATTCAAAGATCCTTTTCCCCCATTGAAGATAACTTCTTGCTGCAGGTACTAAGGGAGCCGACTAGGAAAGGTGCCCTCCTAGATTTGTTGTTTGTAAACAGAGAGGGACTCGTGGGCGAAGTGGTGACTGGTGGCTGTCTTTGTCACAGTGACCACAAAGTCATTGATTTCCAGATCGTTGGCGACAGGAGAAAAAATGCCAGCAAAACTTCAACCCTGGATATGGGGAAAGCAGACTTGGGGCTGCTGAAGGAACTAGTTAGTAAGGTCCCCTGGGAATCTGATTTTGAAGGTATTGGGGTCCATGAATGCTGGTCACTTTTTAAGAGCCATCTCTTAAAAGCGCTGGAGTAGACAATTCCAAAGTGTTAGAAGTCAAGCAAGCAGAGCAGAAGGCCGGCTTGGATGAGCAGGGATCTTCTTCTAGATCTTAGGCAGAAAAGGAAAGTGTACGGATATTGGAAGCAAGGACAGGTGACACAGGAGGACTACAGAGATGCTGTTTGCCACTGTAGGGAGAGAATTCATGTGGCCAAAGCTTGATTAGAGTTCAGGCAGGCATGTATTATGAAGGACAACAAAAAGGGCTTTTTAAAATATGTTAACAGCAAAAGGAGGATCAGAGATAATGTTGGTCCATTACTTGATGAGGTTGGTCACCTCACAAATAGGGATGTAGACAAAGCAAAGGAGACGTTTAATGCCTTCTTCACCTCTGTCTTCAACACCGATGATGGGCCCTGGGACCCACAGAACCCTGTGTTGGAAGACTGTGACTGGGGAAATGATAAACTCCCAGCTGACTCTGAAATTGTTTGAGACTTGCTGCTCCAGCTGGATGAACATAAAGCTATGGGGCCTGATGGGATTCATCCCAAGGTACTGAAAGAGCTGGCCGATGTCATCACGGGACCTCTCTCCATTATTTTTCAATGGTCCTGGGGAGTCTGGAGAGGTCCCAGTCAACTGGAAGCTGGCAAATGTTGTCCCAATTTTCAAGAAGGGTAAGAAGGAAGTCCCTGGTAATTACAGGCCTGTCAGTCTCACTTCAGTGCCTGGTAAAATTATGGAGAAGATTATTCTGGGAGTTATTGAAAAACACTTGAGAGACAATGCAGTCGTTAGTTATAGCCAGCACGAGTTCACGAGGGGAAAGTCCTGCTTAACCAACTCAATTGCCTTTTATGACAAGGTCACCCGTCTAGTTGACCAAGGGAAGCCAGTGGATGTGGAGGTTTTGGATTTTAGCAAAGCTTTTGATACTGTCTCTCACAGTATCCTTCTGGACAAAATGTCCAACACACAGCTAGACAACTCCATAATACAATGGGTGAACAATTGGCTGACGGGTCAGGCTCAAAGAGTTATAGTAAATGGGGTTATATCAGGCTGCCAGCCAGTCACCAGTGGGGTTCCCCAGAGCTCAGTTTTAGGGTCATTTCTCTTTAATGCTTTAATAAATGATCTGGACGCAGGAATCAAATGTACATTAAGTAAGTAATAAGTAACTTGCTGACACAGCTGGTGAGAGAGCCAACTAGGGAAGGTGTCCTGCTGGACCTGCTGTTTGTAAACAGGGAAGGTCTTGTGGGGGATGTGATGGTTGGAGGCTGTCTTGGGAACAGCGATCATGAAAGAGTTTTCGATTCTGGGAGAAGCAAGGAGGGGGGTCAGCAGAACTGCTACCTTGGACTTCCGGAGGGCGGACTTTGGGCTTTTCAGGAGCCTGGTTGACAGAGTCCCCTGGGAGGCAGTCCTCCAGGGCAAAGGAGTCCAGGAAGCCTGGATGTTTTACAAGAAGGAAGTCTTAAAGGCGCAGGACAAGGCTGTCCCCGTGTGCCGGAAGACAAGCCGTCGGGGGGAAAAAGACCGGCCTGGCTAAACAGGGAGCTAGTGTTGCAACTTAGGGAGAAAAAGAGGATTTATGGCCTTTGGAAGGAAGGGCAGGCCACTCAAGAGGACTACAAAGAGGTAGTAAAGCTACGTAGGGAAAAAATCAGGAGGGCCAAAGCCCAGCTAGAACTAAACCTGGCTTCTGTTGTCAAGGACTGTGGAGAGCTGGCTAGCCGAGCCGAGGGCATATCAACATCGAAATGTTGACTCATCAGGGTCTCAAGAAATACCGAGAGCAGCTCCTGTGAGAACTAATAGATAACAAGTCATCTGGACTTCAAGAAATACCAGGAGCAGCCCCCGTGAGAACTAATAGATAACAAAGACAGTCTGCCCTTGTTTATTCCAACAAAAGCTAAGTAAGGAACTTGTGATTAAAAGAAATGAGAGTTATGTGTAGTGATAAGATGTGTATGCAAACATAGACCTTGAGATGCCTAACCAATAAGGAGCTTGGCTTTTGCAATATGTATGAGCTAATTAAGACTGTTATAAAAGGTGTAACCGTGCTTTAATAAATGAAGTTTGCTGATCCCTCATATTGAGTGACTGCTTCTTCCCTCCGTTCCGGCGAATGGCACGACAAATTGGCGCCCGAACAGGGACCCCGGCGACCCGATAGCGGAGTCCGGGAGCCACGGTCGGCGGAGAAGTTGAGTGCGGTCCTGTAAGCAGCGCAGGAGGCGAAAGGGATATCTTCCCCGCGCCCGGGAGCACCTACAGAGGCTGTCCCACCAGCCACGCGCCGCCGAAGTCTGCAAAGGCTGCAACAGTGCGCTGATAAGAGGTATGAACAGACAAGCGGCGTATAATTTGCTCAAATGCTTCTTAGAGAAGCGGGGCACTGAAGGAATAGATTTGAAAAAGGAACTTCCTGATCTGTTAGGTTATGGGGAAGTTAGGGGATTCTTTGCCGATCCCAATACAGTTTTTGAGGAGGAGGAGTGGCGAAAGTTAGGGGACAAGTTGTTTGATGATGTTATTAATGAGGATAAAGTAGCGAAAAAGTTGATGAAGCCGTGGCGGGCAGTAATAAATACTATCACCATGCATAAGGCGGAACAGAGAGTGGCTGCCGCTGCAGCTGAAAGGCTGAATAGCACAGCCCCTACTGGGGCATCCTCCGCACAGCCAATGACCGCTGCTCCCCTGCCTGACTGCCCCATGCCCCCCTCCGTGCGGACTTTGGTCGTCCCGCAGACCCCCGGTGGGCCTTGGGATTTGTCCCACCTGGGCTCTGCTTTAAGCGGCGAAGCAACAGAGCCTCCACGGGCAGAGCAGACGACCCAAAGGGGACAGCCTACGGCTCCCCCCGCAAAGGCAGTTGAGGCAGGCGAAGCAATGAAAGCGGTGCCGGATGCTGCCACCCCGGCACCTAGGCGAGGAAACAACCCCTTTTTGAATCATGAGGCGGCGGACTTAGCTTCTGCACGCCAGCGGTGTTGGCAAAGGGTTGCGGAGGCGGTTATGAGCGCGGGAGACCGAGAAACCGTGATTAGTCTCTTGACTGAAGCGGCGGCGATTCCCGTCGTATATCAGCCAAATGCACAAGGCAACTTAACGGCCACACTCCAGAATCTAGACTGGAAACTGCTCACACAGTTACGTGCCACTGTTAACGAGTCAGGGGTTAAAGGAGAGCCCACACGCCAGATGTTAGATTATCTTTGGGGAACCAACATCCTACTCCCGGGGGATATACGGAGCATTATGAAGTTAATTCTCACTCAGCATCAACAACTACTGTTTAATGCGCATTGGCAGGCAGCTTGTATGAGGTCTGTGGCCACGGTGAGGCAGCCGGGTGACCCCTTATATGGTGTAACACTCGAAGAGCTCATGGGTCTTGGCCCTCACCTGCGTCTTGAAGTTCAGGCATTAATGGGCCCAGATAAGGCTAAAGAGTCAATGTTACTCGCACGACAAGCGTTCGACCAGCTTAAAGACCCTGGGGGGATTCCCTCTTATATGGGGATTAAACAGGGAAGAGAGGAACCCTTTGGGTTGTTTATTGACAGAGTGGCCAGTGCCGTGCAGGCAGCGGGTGTTCCCGACTATTTGAAAGGCACCATTTTAAAGCAATGTGCGATTCAAAATAGTAATGCCGCCACCCGGAACATTCTAGCTACCCTTCCCGGCACTTGGTCCATTGAAGAGGGCTTAGAGCGCATGGCACAAGTGCCAGTGGGACCACAAGCTATGTTAGTGGAAGCCGTGAAAGAGTTAGGGAAAAGTTTACAGGAGTATACACGATCGTCGCATAGCCAAATTATGGCAGCCCTTGCACCTTTGCAAACTACGATGGCTCGTACGGCACCCCGTAGGCCTATTCGCCTCCGATGTTTCCGTTGTGGCTTATTTGGGCACGTGAGAAGAGAATGCAAAGCGGGCCCGGTCTGGTGTAAGCAGTGCAATTCTGGAACACATGCCGAAACCATCTGTCGACGAGGCGGGCCGGGAAACGGGGTGAACAGCGGGAGGAGCCTCCCCGCGTCGACACAAAATGCGGCCGCCTACCCAGTAGCCACCGGCAACAACCCGTTTCTCTCCAGCCCCCAAACCAGCAGGGATTGGTCGCTCCCGGTGGGCACCCAGAACTCCACCACCCACCCTACCACCTCCGCCCCCCCCCTCTCCAACCCGCCACCAGCGGAAGCCTCGGACTGGACCTGGCAACAGCAGTAGACTGCACCTTATTGGACTCTAGACCCACTCGCATTGCAACCGGCGTACAGGGACCTATCCGAATAAACGGTCAAGCCGTCGGGGCGTTGTTAATTGGTCGCTCCTCCGCCACAATGCTAGGCCTTACTGTATTAGTGGGACTGATCGACAAAGACTATCAGGGTGAAATACAGATAATGGCTCAAACGTTGTTTCCACCCTTGTTTGTGCCCAAAGGATCGAAGATCACACAGTTAATTCCTTTACCCCACTTAATTGAAAATGTTGCCCCCGTGCAAGCGGCGCCGAGAGGCAGTGGAGCTTTCGGTTCAACGCATCAGACGGCCTTTTTAACCATTGGACTGAGACAACGACCCTGTAGAACAATTTCGGTGCAGTATGCAGAACAAACAATCACGCTTTCCGCCCTGCTAGACACTGGTGCAGACGTCTCCATCATCATAGAATCATAGAATCATAGAATAAGTGAGGTTGGAAGGGACCATTAAGATCATCAAGTCCAACCGTTAACCTACCCTGATTTAAAAACACCCACTTCTAAACCATGTCCCTAAGCACCTCATCTACCCTTTTCTTAAACACCTCCAGGGATGGTGAATCCACCACCTCTCTGGGCAGCCCATTCCAATGTTTAATAACCCTTTCAGTGAAAAAATGCTTCCTAATATCCAATCTAACCTGCCCTGACATAACTTGAACCCGTTTCCTCTTGTCCTATCACTTGCCACGTGGGAGAAGAGGTCAGCCCCCATCTCTCTAAAACCTCCCTTCAGGTAGTTGTAGAGGGTGATAAGGTCACCCCTCAGCCTCCTCCTCCCCAGGCTAAACAACCCCAGCTCCCTCAGTCGTTCCTCATAAGGCTTGTCCTCCAGACCCCTCACCAGCCTGGTAGCCCTTCTCTGGACACGCTCCAGCACCTCAATGTCCTTCTTGTAGTGAGGGACCCAAAACTGAACACAGTACTCGAGGTGAGGCCTCACCAGTGCCGAGTACAGGGGGATGATTACTTCCCTACTCCGGCTCACTACACTATTCCTGATGCAGGCCAGGATGTTGTTGGCCCTCTTGGCTGCCTGGGCACACTGCTGGCTCATACTCAGCCAGCTGTCCACCAACACCCCCAGATCCTTCTCTGCCAGGCAGCTTTCGAGCCACTCCGCCCCCAGTCTGTAGCACTGCATGGGGTTGTTGTGACCCAAGTGCAGGACCCGACACTTGGCCTTGTTGAACCTCATACCATTGGCCTCAGCCCATCTGTCCAGCCTGTCCAGATCTCTCTGCAGAGCCAATCTACCCTCAAGCAGATCAACACGCCCCCCCAGTTTAGTGTCGTCTGCGAACTTACTGAGGGTGCACTCAATCCCCTCATCCAGATCATTAATAAAGATATTAAAGAGAACCGGTCCCAGCACCGATCCCTGGGGGACACCACTTGTCACTGGACACCAACTGGATTTAACTCCATTTATCACCACTCTCTGGGTACGGCCATCCAACCAGTTTTTACCAGCGAAGGGTACACCTGTGCAGGCCACGAGCAGCCAGTTTCTCCAGTAGAATGCTATGGGAAACGGTGTCAAAAGCCTTGCAAAAGTCCAGGTAGACAACATCCACAGCTTTTCCTTCATCCACTAAGCGGGTCACCTCATCATAGAAGGAGATCAGGTTTGACAGGCATGACCTGCCTTTCACAAACCCATGCTGACTGGGCCTGATCACCTTGTTCTCCTGCATGTGCCGTGTGATGGCACTGAGGATGATCTGTTCCATGACCTTCCCAGGCACCGATGTCAGACTGACTGGCCTGTAGTTCCCCGGATCCTCCTTCCGGCCCTTCTTATGGATGGGTGTCACATTTGCCAACCTCCAGTCGGCTGGGACCTCCCCGGTTATCCAGGACTGTTCATAAATGATGCAGAGTGGCCTGGTGAGCACTTCCGCCAGCTCCTTCAGTACCCTTGGATGGATCCCATCCGGCCCCATAGATTTGTGCACCTCCAGGTGCTGAAGCAGGTCCCTCACCATTTCCCTTTGGATTACAGGGGCTTCATTCTGCTCCCCATCCCTGTATTCTAGCTCAGGGGTTAGGGAACTCAAGGAACAACTGGTCCTACTGCTGAAGACTGAGGCAAAGACGGCATTAAGTACCTCAGCCTTATCCTCGTCCTTGGTCAATACGTTACCAGCCTGGTCTACTAGAGGACAGAGATTATCCTTAGTCCTCTTTTTATTGCCAATATATTTATAGAAACTTTTTTTGTTGTCCTTGACAACAGAAGCCAGGTTTAGTTCTAGCTGGGCTTTGGCCTTCCTAATTTTTTACCTACATAGCTTCACTACCTCTTTGTAGTCCTCCTGAGTGGCCTGCCCTTCTTTCCAAAGGCCATATATCCTCTTTTTTTCCCTAAGCTGCAGCACTAGCTCCCTGCTTAGCCAGGCCGGTCTTTTCCCCCGACGGCTTGTCTTCCGGCACATGGGGACAGCCTGCTCCTGCGCCTTTAGGACTTCCTTCTTGAAAAACATCTAGGCTTCCTGGGCTCCTTTGCCTTGGAGGACTGCCTCCCAGGGGACTTTTTCAACCAGGCTCCTGAAGAGCCCAAAGTCCGCCCTCCGGTAGTCCAAGGTGGCAGTTCTGCTGACCCCCTTCCTTGCTTCTCCCAGAATTGAGAACTCTATCATTTCGTGGTCACTGTTGCCAAGACGGCCTCCGACCATCACATCCCCCACAAGACCTTCCCTGTTGACAAACAACAGATCCAGCAGGGCACTTTCCCTAGTTGGCTCTTTCACTAACTGTGTTAAGAAGTTATCCCCAGTACCTTCCAGGAACTTTCTAGACTGTTCCCTCCCTGCTGTATTGTATTCCCAGCAGATGTCCGGCAAATTGAAGTCACCCACGAGGACTAGAGCTCGCGACCTTGAGACTTCTCCCAGCCGTTTATAGAATATTTCATCTGCCTCCTCATCCTGGTTGGGCGGTCTATAACAGACTCCTACTACAATATCTGCCTTGTTAGCCCTCCCCCTGATCTTTACCCATAAACACTCAATCCCATTATCACCATCTTCTAATTCAAAGCATTCATAACACTCCCTGATATATAGGGCCACACCCCCGCCTCTTCTTGCTCGCCTATCCTTCCTGAAGAGTCTATAGCCATCCATGGCAACATTATAGTCATGAGAGTCATCCCACCATGTTTCTGTGATGGCAACTACATCATAATTACCCTGGTGCACGATGGCTTCCAGCTCCTCTTGTTTGTTGCCCATGCTACGTGCATTAGTGTATAAGCACTTCAGGTGGGCTATAGGTCCTTTCTCCTTTTTACTAGAGGGAGCTAAAGTTCTGCTATCCCCAGACATCTTCCTAAGGAGCCCGGTGTCACCCCCTGTCTTTTCCAAGTCTAGTGCCAGCCCACCAATTTCAGGATTTTTGCTAGCAACCTTGTATCTATCCCCATCCCCCTTCGAACCTAGTTTAAAGCCCTGTCAATGAGCCCCGCCAACTGCTGCCCTAAAACCCTTTTCCCCCTCTGAGACAGGCTTTTGCTGTCTGTTGCCAGCAGGCCTGGTGTCCTGAAAAGCAGCCCATGGTCAAAGAACCCAAAATCTTGCCGACGACACCAGTCTCTGAGCCAGGCATTGATTAGCTGGCATTTCCTGTTAATCTTCGCATCCATCTTTGCAATTGTTGGGATAGAAGCAAACACTATTTGCGCTCCTGATCCCCTGACCAGCCGTCCCAGGGCCCTGAAGTCTCTCTTTATCGCCCTCAGACTCCTTACTGGCATTTCATCATTACCCAACTGAAAAACCAATAAAGGGTAGTAGTCGGTAGGCCTAACTAGGGTAGGGAGTTTCCTCTGGACATCCTTAACCTTGGCTGCAGGGAGACAGCAGACCTCCCTACAGATTGGGTCCGGTCTACATATGGGACCTTCCACTCCCTTCAGAATCGAGTCCCCTACTACAAGGACCCGTCTTTTTTTCCTAAATGATGATGTTGTTATATGAGGTGTAACCTGTCTTGGCTTCAGTGGCAATTCAGAGTTTGGCAAGGCACTGTTATTGTCATCCTCCACTTCCCTTTCCAGAACATCATATCTGTTCTGTAACAGCACCTGGGATAGTGTGGGGTTTTCCTGGGAGGCACGCCTGCCACGTCGGGTGGGGACTTGTTGCCACTGGCCCCTGTCTTCTGAATCTTCACGTTCAGATTCAACGCTAGAGGGTGTTGGGCTCATTGTATGTGGAGCTCGATCTTTCTGGGGGGCTTCTCTCAGGGAAGACAGAGCATGACTCCAGCTATCTATCTCCTGTTCACTTTCCCTTATACTTCTTAAGCAGCTTACCTCCTCGCGGAGCTCCATCACTAGCTGAAGGAGTTCCTCTACTTGGGCACACCGCCCACAGGCCTGCTCACCGTTACTATTCAACACCGGCGCAAAAGCAGGGCACTCCCTGCAGCCCGACACCTGGGTGGCAGCATGTTGCCATGCTAGCTCTGTCTGGGTGGCCACTTCGGAGCTGCTCGGTGCAGAGCTCAGGGAGGCCATGGTCTTCTGCCGAGTTCTTACCATGATGTTCTGGCCGGGTCAAGAGTTTTTTAGTAAGTTACCTTTTGAAGAGCTGCTCCCTGTTCACCCCTCTCACTGCAGTGACGCCCTGGGTGACGCCCACCAGTTGCCCTCGTGCTGGGTGTCTGCCTCCTGGGCAGTCCGTTTAGAACTGCCGCGTGTGACGCTGGCTCCGCCCCTGCCGCATCAGCAGCCCGCCCCCGAGCTGCCGGTTCCGGCACAAGCACAAGCACGCGCCAGCCGCTTTCCCCGGCTACAAGAGCCCTCAAAAGAGCCCTTTGCCCTTTGATCAGCGAGCATCATTGGCCGCCCGACTGGCCATCCCGCACCACTGGCGCCACCGTAGCTGGAGTCGGAGGACTCACTTTGGCTCGCAAATCACCCCTCCTCCGATGGTCTATCGAGGAAAAGGTCATCAACTGTTGCGCCTCTATTATCCCGTTGCCCGAGGGAGTACAAGCCCTGATAGGGCGTGATATACTGGCTCAAATAGGGATGGTTCTAACTACAGAGGCCCCAGCCCCTTTTTAGAAACGGCCATTGCTTGGACTTTCCCAATCCAATTGAGATGGAAGACCGACGCACCTGTATGGATTGAGCAATGGCCGTTAAAGAGGGAAAGTCTAGAACAAGCTCACAAACTGGTGCAAGAACAGTTTTCGCAGGGGCACTTGCGACTTTCAACTAGCCCATGGAATACTCCAATCTTTGTCATCGCAAAGAAATCTGGGAAGTATCGACTGCTCCACGATCTCCGTGCAGTCAACAAACAGGTGCACGATATGGGAGCACTGCAGCTAGGGTTACCCAACCCAGCCATGATACCCGAGGGATGGCATCTTCTCATTGTAGACTTGAAAGACTGTTTCTTTACCATTGCGCTGCATGAGAATGACAAGCAGCGCTTCGCGTTTACCCTGCCTTCGCTCAATCGAGAGCGACCCGATCAGCGGTTTGAATGGACTGTGTTGCCGCAAGGGATGCGAAATTCGCCCACCCTATGTCAAATCTACGTCGATGATGCCCTGCAACCCTTGCGCCAGAAGTGGAAGGGGACCCTCATATACCACTACATGGACGACATCCTATTAGCGCAGTCGTCCCCTTTTTCCGAGACTCAGAAAAAGGAGCTAATCCAGCGTCTTGCATGCCGCGGCCTGGAAGTCGCACCTGAAAAGGTTCAAGAGACAAGCCCCTGGAAGTATTTAGGTTGGCACATAACAGATGCAGCAATTCGACCACAAAAGTTAACAGTACATTTGGAGCTCCGTACTCTGAACGATGCACAAAAACTTTTGGGCAACCTCCAGTGGTTGCGTCCAGTCGTGGGAATCCCGAATGAACTGTTGAACCAGCTCCGGCCACTCTTAAAGGGAACAGACCCCGCAGCACCAATTACTCTATCAGAACAGCAGCGACAGGTATTGCAGCAAATTGCGTCTCTAGTGACCGAGCGGTCTACACATCGCCGTCTCGCTGACGTGCCTATCGACTTAACTATCTTGTGCGGCGACCACTACCTTATGGCCGCCTTGACCCAACACAAAATAAAAACGGGGGAGACAGACACTATTGTGCTGGAATGGATAGCCCCCCCTCTGCAACCACGCCGCACGGTGCAAGAAAAGGTCAGCACGTTAGCCGACTTGATAAAGAAGGGCCGCCGCCGGATCCTCCAGATAGATGGTGCCCCCCCTAAGACGATCTGGGTGCCTATAAAACAGACGGACTTAGAATGGTATATACAAAATTCAGAGGAACTGCAAGCGGCTCTACTTGCCGATGGGGCGACCCTGATGGCAAAACCGTTGACATCGGCTGTTCTCTCCTGGATGGAAAACAAGAGCTGGATTGTCAAACCTAAGCGGTCAGCACAACCCCTTCCAGGAGCCCTCACGGTTTTCACAGATGCCGGACGTCGATCGCAAACTGCTGCAGTTACATGGAAGGAGGGCCCACAATGGAAGCACCAGATATTGCAAGCCCAACCAAAGGACTCCTTGCAGACCTTGGAATTGTTCGCGGTAGTATGGACATTCTTGAAATGGCAGCATGTATCGTTGAACATTGTGTCGGACTCTCTGTATGTGGTAGGGATAGCCAATCGTATCGAGGATGCCAGCCTCCGTGAGGTGAAGAACGATCGGCTGTCTAGCCTTCTCATCAGTCTCCAGCTAGCAATCAATCAAAGGACAGAGCCCTATGCGGTACTTCATATCAGGAGTCATCAGTCGGATGAAGGCCTTGGGGAGGGGAATGCCAGGGCTGATCGACTCGTCACAGCAGGCATAGAGCCTCCGCTGTCGCCGCATTGCCGTGCCCGTGAATCTCATGCTGTATTTCACCAGAACGCTAAGGGGCTGGCGCAATCCTACAACATTTCTATAGAAGAAGCCCGTGCCATTGTGAAAGCGTGTGCTATATGCAGCCACCACAACTCGGGAGTGGGACTTGGCTGCGGGGTAAACCCCAAGGGTCTAAAAGCCAATGAAATTTGGCAGATGGATGTCACTCATGTCCCCTCTCTGGGCCGTTTGAAGTACCTGCACGTTACGATAGATACGTACAGTCATATGATATGGGCTACCCCGCAACCTGGAGAAAGGGTCCGCGATGTCCGGCGGCATCTGACTAGTTGTTTTGCTGTGCTAGGAGTACCTAGCACTATCAAAACAGACAACGGCCCAGCCTATAGCAGTGGGCCCCTAAAGTGCTTCTTGCAGCTTTGGGGCATCACTCATATTACCGGCCTCCCACATTCTCCCACGGGGCAAGCGGTAGTGGAGAGGGCTAACGGAACTATTAAGAGATACTTGGATAAGTTTAAGAATATCACCGATGTCCGTGAAAGAATCGATAAGACGCTCTTTGTGCTTAACTATTTATGCGTCTTTGGGGATAGTGACACCCCGCCTGCCCTCAAACATCATTTGCCCAGGAGTAATGTTGAGGTCCCCCGAATGAGAGTATTGTATAAAGATACAAAAACAGGGCTCTGGGGAGGTCCTGTTGATGTAATTTATGTCGGGCGCGGTTATGTCTGTGTTTCTACGCCTACAGGCACGCTCTGGGTTCCAAGCCGATGGGTAAGGCCTGCAGTTGAAGAGCACAGCAGAAGCGACTCCGGAGGATAGCGAGAGGCAACGCGAGACACTGCTCCCGGCCGCGGCGAGAGAAGGAGTGGTGGCGTCGCGCAGCGCTCGCGGGACGTTGGTGTGAGAGTTGCCGGAAAGAACAGCTTGGGTTAACCAGACTTTTGCTTGTTACAGGGCGCGAATCACTGAACAGCGATCGGTATTCCTGCTGCCGAGCCGACTCTGCTTGGAAGTTAAGTAGGGGCGGATGAAAGTCGCCTTTAGGGCAGTGAGTTATGCTTAAGTGTAGTAAATTGTTAAGTATAATGCTACTGTGTGTTGTTATAACTAGTCATATTGTCTTAGCTATAGCTGCTGTGCCTGCATTACCCTTTGACCCTAGAGAAAATGTATGGGTTACGCTTAGCCGAGCCATAAATACCACTACCTTTTGTGCTAGCTTATCTACACCCAGTGCCCCTTTTATCACTTGTCTGGTAGGAGTCCCGTTGAATGACACAGACTGGCCTATGCTGAATGCTACCCTGGAGGAACATCGCGGGTTATGGAATTTAAGCCGCCTTAAGTGGACGCAAAACAACGTGAGCGAATGGCTTGATAACTATGACAAGTGGGACGATAGCCTCCCAATAGGGCCGCCTCCGCAAGAAGTAGAACTGGTAGACTCGCTGAATGCTTCTTATTGTCTGTATATGAGTGCGAGCTCCGACCATTGTGCCGGGGAGCCATCTTCCCTACCGTGTAGTGCCATAATGCCCACACCC
The DNA here is from genome assembly GCA_017639485.1 of Pluvialis apricaria. NCBI lineage: Eukaryota > Metazoa > Chordata > Aves > Charadriiformes > Charadriidae > Pluvialis > Pluvialis apricaria. The sequence goes on along the minus strand of CM030043.1, from coordinate 26,496,393 downwards.
GTGTCCCCAATTGGAAAAGAGTCCAACTGGGAACATTGGTGTAGCCACATCCTTAGAGACCGGTCTCATGCAGCCCCGGGCACATTATACCCAAGACGACTCCCTGCTGGGCTTTTCCTCATCTGTGGTAACCGGGCTTGGAATGGAATCCCCTCCGAGCCCGAAGGGGGCCCCTGTACAATTGGTCGTCTGAGTCTTGCTCTGCCGCGTCATCATCCTAAAAAGAACAACCCCGTAAGATGGCGCAGAGAGGTGGCGCAGGTATTGGATAATACTTGCAACGACAATGTCAATCTTTGGAGTAAATGGGAGATAGTTTTCGCCTCCCTTTTTGTTCCGGGCGTAGCGGCGGCCCGCGCACACCGAAATTTAGAGACACTCTCATGTTGGGTTGTCAAGCAAGCTAATTTAACTAGCAGGGTACTGTCTATAATGGCAATAGAGTTAGACTCTGCGCAGCACGCTGTTTTGCAGAACCGCATGGCTATTGACTTTCTGCTTTTAGCTCACGGCCACGGGTGTGAAGATTTTGACGGGATGTGTTGCATGGATTTGGAAGATAACTCTAGCTCCATCCACAGGGAGATTAAGCAACTGATGGAACACTCACAGAAAATACAGAAAGACGTTGGATTTTTTGGGCTAGAAGGCCTAACTAATTGGTTAGGCCTAGGAGGGTGGCTAAAGGGGCTAATTCAAAGCTTAGTATTGGTCTTAGTAATAGTTATTGTAGGGCTTTTAATGCTTAGCTGTGCTTTGTCATGTATTAAGCAGCTTATAACGCAAGTTACAAATAACGCTTGGCTGGAACAAAATAAAAACGGGGGAATTGTGGAGAGCTGGCTAGCCGAGCGAGGGCATATCAACATCGAAATGTTGACTCATCAGGGTCTCAAGAAATACCGAGAGCAGCCCCCGTGAGAACTAATAGATAACAAAGACAGTCTGCCCTTGTTTATTCCAACAAAAGCTAAGTAAGGAACTTGTGATTAAAAGAAATGAGAGTTATGTGTAGTGATAAGATGTGTATGCAAACATAGACCTTGAGATGCCTAACCAATAAGGAGCTTGGCTTTTGCAATATGTATGAGCTAATTAAGACTGTTATAAAAGGTGTAACCGTGCTTTAATAAATGAAGTTTGCTGATCCCTCATATTGAGTGACTGCTTCTTCCCTCCGTTCCGGCGAATGGCAGGACAAAGGGCAACAAAAAAGTTTCTATAAATATATTAGCAATAAGAAGAGGACTAAGGATAATCTCTGTCCTCTAGTAGATGGGGCCAGTAACATAGTGACCAAGGATGAGGAAAAGACTGAGGTACGTAATGCCGCCTTTGCCTCAGTCTTCAGCAGTAGGACCAGTTGTTCCCTGAGTACCCAGACCCCTGAGCTAGAAGACGGGGATGGGGAGCAGAATGAAGCCCCTGTAATCCAAAGGGAAATGGTGAGGGACCTGCTTCAGCACCTGGAGGTGCACAAATCTATGGGGCCAGATGGGATCCACCCGAGGGTACTGAAGGAGCTGGCGGAAGTGCTCACCAGGCCACTTTGCATCATTTGTGAGCAGTCCTGGCTAACCGGGGAGGTCCCAGCTGACTGGAGGTTGGCAAATGTGACACCCATCCACAAGAAGGGCCGGAAGGAGGATCCAGGGAACTACAGGCCAGTCAGTCTGACCTCGGTGCCTGGGAAGGTGATGGAACAGATCATCCTCAGTGCCATTACACGGCACATGCAGGAGAACAGGGTGATCAGGCCCAGTCAGCATGGGTTTGTGAAAGGCAGGTCATGCCTGACAAACCTGATCTCCTTCTATGATAAGGTGACTCACTTGGTGGATGAGGGAAAAGCTGTGGATGTTATTTACCTGAATTTTTGCAAAGGTTTTGACACCGTCTCCCACAGCATTCTACTGGAGAAACTGGCTGCTCGTGGCCTGGACAGGTGTACTCTGCGCTGGGTAAAAAACTGGCTGGATGGCCGTGCCCAGAGAGTGGTGGTAAATGGAGTTAAATCCAGTTGGTGTCCGGTCACAAGTGGTGTCCCCCAGGGCTGGGTGCTGGGGCCGGTTCTCTTTAATACCTTTATCAATGATCTGGATGAGGGGATCAAATGCACCCTCAGTAAGTTCACAGATGACACTAAACTAGGCGGGCGTGTTGATCTGCTTGAGGGTAGGCTGGCCCTGCAGAGGGATCTAGACAGACTGGACCAATGGGCTGAGGCCAATGGTATGAAGTTCAACAAGGCCAAGTGCCGTGTCCTGCACTTGGGTCACAACAACCCCATGCAGCGCTACAGGATTGGGGCGGAGTGGCTCGAAAGCTGCCCGGCAGAAAAGGACCTGGGGGTGTTGGTGGACAGCCAGCTGAATATGAGCCACCAGTGTGCCCAGGTGGCCAAGGCGGCCAACAGCATCCTGGCCTGTATCAGGAATAGTGTGGTGAGCAGCACTAGGGAAGTGATCATCCCCCTGTACTCGGCACTGGTGAGGCCTCACCTCGAGTCCTGCGTTCAGTTTTGGGCCCCTCACTACAAGAAGGACATTGAGGTGTTGAAGCGTGTCCAGAGAAGGGCTACAAAGCTGGTGAGGGGTCTGGAGGACAAATCTTATGAGGAACGACTGAGGGAACTGGGGTTGTTTAGCCTGGAGAAGAGGAGGCTGAGGGGAGACCTTATCACCCTCTACAACTACCTGAAAGGAGGTTGTAGAGAGGTGGGGGCTGACCTCTTCTCCCTGGTGACAAGTGATAGGACAAGAGGAAATGGGTTTAAGTTATGTCAGGGGAGGTTTAGACTGGATATTAGGAAACATTTTTTCACTGAAAGGGTTATTAAACATTGGAATAGGCTGCCCAGGGAGGTGGTGGATTCACCATCTCTGGAGGTGTTTAAAAAAGGGTAGATGTGGTACTTAGGGACATGGTTTAGAAGTGGGTTTTGTCAGGGTAGGTTAATGGTTGGACTTGATGATCTTAAAGGTCCCTTCCAACCTCAGCAATTCTATGATTCTATGATTCTAAGTAAGTTTGCCGACAATACTAAACTAGGAGGAGCTAACCTCAAGGGTAGAGAGGCCTTACAGAGAGATCTGGATAGACTAGAGAGATGGGCAATCACCAATCCTATGAAATGTAACAAGAGCAAGTGCTGGATTCTGCACCTGGGATGGGGTAATCCTGGTTACACGTACAAATTGGGGGACGAGAGGCTGGAGAGCAGCCCCACAGAAAGAGATCTGGGGATTTGGGTTGATGGCAAGTTGAATGTGAGTCAACAGTGTGCCCTGGCAACCAAAAGGGCCAACCATGTCCTGGGGTGCATTGAGCACAGCATAGCTAGTTGGTTGAGGGAGGTGATCGTCCCACTCTACACTGCACTGGTGCAGCCCCACCTCGAGTACTGCGTGCAGTTTTGGGTGCCTCAATATAAGAAGGACATCAAACTACTAGAGTGTGTCCAGAGGAGGGCGACCAAGATGGTAAAAGGCCTCGAGGGCAAGACTTATGAGGAGCAGCTGAGGTTGCTTGATTTGTTCAGCTTGGAGAAGAGAAGGCTTAGGGGTGACCTCATTGCAGCCTACAACTTCCTCAAGGAGGGCAGTGGAAGGGGAGGTGCTGATGTCCTCTCTCTGGTGACCAGTGATAGGACAAGAGGAAATGGAATGAAGCTGCATCAAGGGAAGTTCAGATTGGACATTAGGAAAAGGTTCTTCACTGAGAGGATGGTTTGTCACAGGAACAGGCTTCCCAGGGAAGTAGTCACGGCACCAAGCCTGTCAGAGTTCAAGGAGTGTCTGGATGATGCTCTTAGTCATATGGTTTAGTCTTAGGTAGTCCTGTGAGGAGCAGGGAGTTGGACTCGATGATCCTTATGGGTCCCTTCCAACTTGAGATATTTCATGATTCATGATTGTGCTTACTGTATACACGTATAACAATATTCACAACAGTGGAATATCTTTCTTGACAATTTGATTTTTTATAAAAGATAGCAGAAATTGTACAATCAGCTAGTTTCCTGAGATGGCCACAATTTTGATTAAGATGATTTTTATGATAAAAATGTAATTATATATATTTACATTCAGTTTCAGCAGCATAATTCCAAAAACACAAGCCTAGATCCTACCTTTACACTGGTTCTGGTCTGTCCTCTGATGTCTGTCCAGGACCTCCACGGTGGTTTTATTTTTTTTTTTACATAAGTCAAGTGTTTCCTGGGCATCCTCCCTTCTATGAAATCCAAGAAGGTAACAAGCTGAAGCACTAAACCTCTAAGCGTAGCAATTAAAAATCATATTTCTGATGTTCATTGAATTTTGGTTGTGTACTGTGTGCTGGATTGACCCTGGCTGGACACCAGGTGCCCACCAAAGCCGCTCTATCACTCCCCTTCCTCAGATGGACAGAGGAGAGAAAATATAATGAAAAACTCGTGGGTCAAGATAAGGATAGGAAGAGATCATTCACTAATTAGTGTCACAGGAAAAACAGACTTGACTCGGGGAAATTAATTTATTACCAATCAAATCAGAGTAGGATAATGAGAAAATAAAAACTAAAACTTAAAACACCTTTCCCCACCCCTCCCTTCTTCCTGGACTCAACTTCACTCTTGATTTTCTCTACCTCATCCCCCCAAGCGGCACAGGTGGATGGGGAATGGGGGTTGCAGTCAGTTCATCACATGCTGTCTCTGCCACATACCTGCTCCTGCATGGGGTCCTCCACAGGCTGCAGGTGGCTATCTGCTCCACCACGGACCTCTGTGGGCTGCAGGGGAATCTCTGCTCTGGCACCAGGAGCGCCTTCTCCCCCTCCTTCTTCACTGACCTTGGTTTCTGCAGAGTTATTTCTCACGTATTTTCACTCCTCTCCCCCGCTGCAGTTGCTGTTGCGCAGCAACTTTTTCCCCTTCTTAAATATGTTATCACAGAGGTGCTACCACCGTCACTGATTGGCTCAGCCTTGGCTAGCGGTGGGTCCATCTTGGAGCCGGCTGGCATTGGCTCTGTCGGACATAGGGAAAGCTTCCAGCAGCTTCTCACAGAAGCTACCAAAACCTTGCCATGTAAACCCAATACATACTGCCACCCAGAAAATGCAGACTATAAATGGGAAAAATTAGAGTTATTATTAAGAAACTAAGCTACTATATTTTTGGGTCTTACCTTTTATAACAAGGCTTGAAGCAGCGTGAATTCCCCAGTAGATTTAATGGTGACTTGCTTTTTTATAATGCCTAGCAAACATATGTACATAATGAGCACTTTGTATTTGCAATCTGTATGCCATCTAGATTTGATGCATGAACTCAGATCTACCCAATAGACTTTTTGTAACCTTGTGTTTGGGAAGTCAACATAAAGATGGTGACAGTTTTTAGTAAATGGGCTTCCAGACAGTTTGTCAAATAGGAATGTTTATACTTGCTTATCATGCCTGGTAGCCAAATTTGTTCTGGTTCTCAGCCACTGTTATAGAATAAGTTTGATTAACTGTATTCTTCTCTCTGAATAGTCTCATTTACCATTAGTAGCTTAGCACAAGTAGCTAAAGTAGTTGAAGCCTTAGGCCACAAGAATTGACCGAGAGTAAATTTTTTGATAAAACTAATGCTGCTAACACAGAACTAGCTGAATCTGGCAGATGTGAGTGGAATGAAGAAGATAAGGACCAAGGAAACAATTCCAAGAGAATGAGGTAACTTCAGAAGAAGGCCAAATGAGCAACAAAGAAAACCAATAAGAAATCAAGAGACCACTGACCAGAATTACAGAATCACAGAATGGTCAGGGTTGGAAGGGACCTCTGGAGATCATCTAGTCCAATCCCCCTGCCACAGCAGGGTCACCTACAGCACGTTGCACAGGACGGCGTCCAGGCGGGTTTTGAATGTCTCCAGTGTGGGAGACTCCACAACCTCTCTGGGCAGCCTGTTCCAGTGTTCTGCCACCATCAAAGTAAAGAAGTTCCTCCTCATGTTTAGATGAAACTTCCTATGTTCAAGTTTGTGCCCATTACCTCTTGTCCTATCACTGGGCATCACTGAAAAAAGACTGGTCCCATCCTCCTGGCACCCTCCCTTTAAGTATTTATAAGCATTGATAAGATCCCCCCCCGAGTCTTTTTTTCTCCAGACTAAAAAGACCCAAGTCCCTCAGACTTATCAGTCTATGCAGATGAGAGATTTTTAAATTTTTCATATAAGTTTTCCTCCAATATCTTCCCTTAAGTATTGTCTGTGCAATTTTTACCTCCTACATGAAGATTTAAGAAAAGATCATTCAAGTATCTAACAGAATGAGTAATTTATCATTTGAAAGACATTCTTTCAATGCTACAATTAAAGTACAGCTGCTCCTTACAATTACACATAAAGAAAATTTCTATCTAATCCCATTAGTTAATCGTCTTCCTTTTTTTACTGTGACTAGCTGTCTAACGTTACATGCCTTACACAATTATCTTAAGCACAGACCCCCAAACTTCTGCTATTGTAGCTGTCTGTAGCTAATTAATAGTAGAACAAACATCTAGGTGTTTGACCTTTGGTAAAAAACAGGTAATTTATTTCTCTATTTAATATTACCTTTAGCCAGGCATGCTGCTGAGATGTTTCAGTTTGCAGATTTTGCTTCTTTTTAAGATCCTGCAGTTTTTCTGCATTGTATGGTACCCAAAGAATTTCACTGTGCATTAAGCCACTGTAATAAAATTATTGTATCCTTTGGCAATGTCAGCTATTTTAAACAGTGGTGAAAACACTATCCAGCAGTAAATTCTCCTCAGTGCCAGACTTTTTTTTAGTAAAGAAGTCAATGTGGACTTGCAGGCTACAGGGACTTCCTTGTTCACCTGGACACAAGTTTCCTTCCTGCTCAGCTGCTTTTTGAGTTCAGGAATTGGAAGGAGGGAGAGGGCAGGTCTTGCAGGGCACCATGGCTGTCAGCGTCTTTCATGTGCTGGAAAGAGGAATGAAAGGTGTACTGAACTTCAGCACATGGGCCAAGATCCTGTTGTGAATCTTGGTTATTTCATTAATGTTTTGCCAAGTGGTTTGAAACTCTGTAATAGATGGTGCCAGTAGAATAAAAATTATTCATATTGAATTTTTGTCCTAGTGTTCACACAGCTCATACTGAGAAAACAGTTCTATTAACTCCTAATGATCCTATTGGGAAAAAAAAATAAAACAACAAAACCTGAATGTCTAAACAGTTGAGTAATTAGCCAAAGGCAACATCAGAAATCAGTGGTCTAAATACAGACTTCTGGGATTTTTGTAGACTCCACCAAATCTTTTGGGATTTTGATTGTCCAAACAATGATATAAGGAGGTCTGCATTCATCTGATCAACACTGCCGCAGGATCTGCCAAGAATAGAGGGAGGGGTAAAAATATGAAGACAAACGCACAGAAAACAAGGAACTGAAATTGTGAGGGGAGGGGGGAGATAATCTTGTGACATTACCTGTGTAGCTTTAGATGGAACATAGAATGGTTTAGGTTGGAAGGGACCTTAAAGATCATCTAGTTCCAACCCCCCTGCCATGGGCAGGGATACCTCCTGCTAGACCAGGTTGCTCAAAGCCCCATCCAACCTGGCATTGAACACTTCCAGGGATGGGGCCTCCACAACTTCCCTGGGCCAGTGCCTCACCACCCTCAGAGTGAAAAATGTCTTCCTAATAGCTGTTCTAAATCTACCCTCTTCTGGTTTGAAGCCATTAACCCTCATCCTGTCACTACATGCCCTTGTAAAAAGTCCCTCTCCACCTTTCTTGTTGTGGGATAGTTGCTGGAGGTGACTTAGAAATTAAGTTATATTCACATTTTGAAGAAAAGTACAGCATTGATGAAACTTTCAGGGGCAGAGTGCAGCTGGTGTGCAAAGGATACATTTCACAAAGGTTCCCTAGGCAACCTTAGATGTTAACAACATTGGGGGAGTCCGGTGCGTTAACTCTAAGAAGAAAAACAATGCGGAGGATGGAGTGGAGTGGAAACACCATGGCCAAACTATGTGATAAAATGGGAACCTGAAGGTTAAATGGAACTGATAAGCTGCCTAATTGTTACCCTGAGCCAACAATCTGTCATTTTTTTGACAAAATGCTATCCTCTGGGTGAACTTTGCTCATTCTAATACCAAAACACACCTCCATCCCAAAAGCTACCCGCCTCCAAGGTGCGACCACTCCTCACGGAGTCTGCGCTCTGAATTTTTCGTAGTCTATACTTTTAAAAGCAAAGCAAGAGAATTTTACACCAATCATAACAAAAATATGTATGACTAGAGTCCCTCAAGCTCCACCTGAAAGGTAAAAAATAGTATAAAAATAGCCTAAGAGAGGAGGGATGTCAGGGAAGATACCAACGCAATCAGGGAAACACCATCACTGACCACCCCTGACTTGTGGGATCAGTTGACGGGCTGAGCCTCTCTTCCCCCCCATAAGGATGCTTGTGGGCAAGATTCGGACACTTGGTTATACCAAGTGCTTTCCTGGGAAACTTAGAAATCTCCATAGAGTTGTTTTATAACTTAGCGCATTTGTAGCCAGGTATTACTAACATCCTTAGTATTTGCACGTGCTTTGCAGACAGTCACTATCACCAGCAATCCAAAAGAACTTGTGCATCTGTTGCTTCGATAAACTACACTTTTCACCAATCGAGCCATGAGAGTTCATAGTGAATGTGACCCAACTCCTTAAGTGTGGCCGTGCTAGTTCATGGAATGCCGCTAGATCGAATTGTGTATGGTGTTATGAGTGCATCCGTAATCGTGATAGCTCAATATACATATTGAATGTGAACGGACTTCTAACACCACATTGGGCATCACTCAGAATCTAAGTCTATCTGCCCCCAGCCCCTCTGATACAGGCTGGAACGCAAGGGGGTTTATTTTCTGCCAAATTATTTTGCCCTTTAACACAACACTTGTAGGCCCCATTCAGATACTGGAAAGCTGCTATAAGGTCTCCCTGAAGTCAAGTCTTGTCTCGCCTTGTCTTGTCTTGTCTTCTCTTCTCTTGGCTGAAAAACCCCAACTCTCTCAGCCTGTCTTCATAGCAGAGGTGCTCCAGCCCTCTGATCATCTTCGTGGCCCTCCTCTGGACCTGCTCCAACAGGTCTATGTCCTTCTTATGTTGAGGGCTCCAGAGCTGGACACAATATTCCAGGTGAGGTCTCACGAGAGCAGAGTAGAGAGGCAGAATCACCTCCCTCGACCTGCTGGCCATGCTTCTTTTGATGCAGCCCAGGATACGGTTGGCCTTCTGGGCTGCGAGTGTACATTGCCGGTTCATGTTGAGCTTCTCATCCACCAACACCTCCAAGTCCTTCTCCTCAGTGCTGCTCTCAATCTATTCTACGCCCAGCCTGTATTTGTACATGGGATTGCCCCAGCCCATGTGCACGGCCTTCCACTTGGCCTTGTTGAACTGCATGAGGTTTGCACAGGCCCACCTCTCCAGCCTGTCCAGGTCCCTCTGGATGGCATCCCTTCCCTCCAGCATGTCAACTGCTCCACACAGCTTGGTGTTGTTGGCAAACTTGCTGAGGGTGCACTCCATCCCAACATCCATGTCACCAATGAAGATGTTAAATAGTACAGGTCCCAGTACTGACCCCTGAGGAACGCCACTCATCACTGCTCGCCACTTGGACATGGATCCGTTGACCACAACTCTTTGAATGCAACTGTCCAGCCAGTTCCTTATCCACCGAGTTGTCCATTGGTCAAATCCATGTCTCTCCAATTTAGAGACCAGGATGTCATGTGGAACGGTGTCAAACTCTGCACAAGTCCAGGTAGATGACATCTGTTGCTCTCCCCTTAGTTGGTGGAGACATAGCTGTTATGGTATTGATCACATCCATTGGGATATGATGATGCCCATTTTATTCCTAAGAACTGTATCTCCTGTGCAGGTCCTTTTACCTTGCTTCTTTTTATAGCAAAACAAGCTTTCAAAAGAATCTGAATTACTCTTTTTCCCTTCTCAAACAGTTCTTCTGCTTTGTTGCCCCACATGATTATGTCATCAATGTATTGTAGATGTTCAGGGGCATCACCCTGTTCCAGTGCAGTCTGGATCAGTCCATGACAAATGGTAGGACTGTACTTCCACCCCTGGGGCAGTTGATTCCAGGTCTATTGGATATCCTTTCACGTGAAAGCAAACTGCTGCCTGCACTCTGCTGCCAAAGGGATCGAGAAAAACACATTGGCAATGTCAGTTGTGGCATACCACTTGGCTGCCTTTGACTCCAGTTCATACTGAAGTTCTAGTATGTCTGGGACAGCAGCACTCAGTGGTGACATGACTTCATTCAGGCCATGGTAGTCCACTGTTAGCCTCTACCCTCCATCAGACTTTTGCACTGGCCATATAGCACTATTAAAGGATGAATGAGTCTTGCTGATCACTCCTTGACTTTCCAAGTGATGAATCAGCTCATAGATGGGAAACAGGGAGTTTCAGTTGGTGCAATATTGCCACCGGTGCACCATCATGGTAGCAATTGGCACCTGCTGTTCTTCAACTCACAGAAAGCCTACAATAAAAGGATCTTCCAAGAGACCAAGCAAAATATACAACTTTAATCTTCTACATAGTCAAGGCAGCTATACCAAAACCCCATCGGTACCCTTTTGGGTCCTTGAAGTACCCTCTCCTGAGGTAGTGTACTGGTTTTGGCTGAGACAGAGTTAAATTTCTTCATAGTAGCTTGTATGGGGCTATGCTTTGGAATTGTTTTGAAAATTGGTTGATAACACACTGATGTTTTAGTTACTGCTGAGCAGTGCTTACACAGAGTCAAGGACTTTTCTACTCCTCACACTGCCCTGCCAGTGAGTAGGTTGGAGGTGCACAAAAAGTTGGGAGGGGACACAGTAAGGACAGCTGACCCCAACTGACCAAAGGGATATTCCATACCATATGACATTATACTCAGCAATAAGACTGGGGGATGGAGGTTGGCAGGGGGCCACTGCTAGGGTACTAGCTGGGCATTAGGCCCAGGTGGTAAGCAATTGTCTTTATTTGCATCGCTTGTTTTTCTTGGGTTTCATTTTCCTCTCTCTTTGTTGTTTGTTTTTTTTTTTTCTTGCGAATTATTTTTTTTTTAAATTTCTTCTAATTATTAAACTGTCATTATCTCAACCCATGAGTTTTCTCACTTTTACCATTCCGATTCTCTCCCCCATACCAAGGCAGCCTTGGAATTGAACCTGGCGAGGGAAGTCAAGGCCAATAGGAAGGGTTTCTTTAAGTATACAGGAGGCAAAAGGAAAACCAGGGAAAATGTGGGCCCGCTCTTGAACAAGACAGGTGCCGTGGTGACAGATGATGCAGAGAAGACGGAGTTGCTGAATGGCTTCTTTGCTTCTGTCTTCACTGCTCGGGCCAGCCCTCGGGAGTCCCAGGCTTTGCGGGTAACAGAGAAAGTCTGGAGGAAGGAAGACTATTCCTTGGTTGAAGAAGAAAAATTTACAGATCAGTTAAGTAAACTGGATACCCACAAGTCCGTGGGGCCTGATGGGATGCACCTGTGAGTGCTGAGGGAGCTGGCAGAAGTCATTGCTGGACCACTCTCCATCTTTGAGAGGTCCTGGAGGAAAGGTGCCTGAGGACTGGAGGAAAGCCAATGTCACTCCAGTCTTCAAAAAGGGCAAGAAGGAAGACCTGGGAAACTACAGGCCAGTCAGCCTCACCTCCATCCCTGGAAAGATGATGGAACAGCTTGTTCTGGGCGTCATCTCCAAGCATCTGGAGGAAAAGAAGGTTATCAGAAGTAGTCAACATGGATTCACCAAGGGGAAGTCATGTCTGATGAACATGATAGCCTTCTACGATGGTGTGACTGGCTGGGTGGATGAAGGGAGGGCAGTGGATGTTGTGTACCTTGACTTCAGCAAGGCTTTCGACACTGTCTCCCACATCATCCTCACAGACAAGCTTAGGAAGTGTGGGTTAGATGAATGGACAGTGGGGTGGATTGAACAGTGGCTGACAGATAGAGCTCAGAGGGTTGTGGTTAGTGGTGCAGAGTCCAGTTGGAGGTCAGTAACTAGTGGTGTCCCTCAGGGGTCAGTACTGGGTCCAGTCCTGTTCAATATATTCATCAATGACCTGGATGAAGGGATGGAGTGTATCATCAACAAGTTTGCTGATGACACAAAACTGGGAGGGGTGGCTGACATGCTGGAAGGCTGTGCCGCCATACAGCGTGACCTGCATAGGCTGGAGAGTTGGGCAGAAAAAAACCTGATGAAATTCAACAAGGGCAAGTGTAGGGTACTGCATCTGGGGAGGAATAACCCCATGCATCAGTACAGGTTGGGGGCTGACCTCCTGGAGAGCAGCTGTGTGGAAAGGGACCTGGGAGTCCTGGTGGACGACAGGATGACCATGAGCCAGCAATGTGCCCTGGTGGCCAAGAAGGCCAATGGCATCCTGGGGTGCATCAAGAAGAGTGTGGCCAGCAGGTCGAGGGAGGTCATCCTCCCCCTCTACTCTGCCCTGGTGAGGCCGCATCTGGAGTACTGTGTCCAGTTCTGGGCTCCCCGGTTCAAGAAGCACAGTCAACTGCTGGAGCGGGTCCAGCAAAGGGCTACCAAGATGATTAGGGGATTGGAACATCTTTCTTATGAGGAAAGGCTCAGGGACTTGGGTCTTTTTAGTCTAGATAAAAGAAGGCTGAGGGGGGATCTTATCAATGCTTATAAATACATAAGGGGAGGGTGCCAGGTAGATGAGAAGAGTCTTTTCTTCACTGGTGCCCAGTGATAGGACAAGAGGTAATGGGCACAAACTGGAGCACAGGAAGTTCCATCTAAACATGAGGAGGCACTTCTTTCCTTTGAGGGTGGCAGAGCACTGGAACAGGCTGCCCAGAGAGGTTGTGGAGTCTCCCACAGTGGAGACATTCAAAACCCGCTTAGATGCCGTCCTGTGCAACCTGCTGTAGGTGACCCTGCTGTGGCAGGGGGATTGGACTAGGTGATCTCCAGAGGTCCCTTTCAACCTTGACCATTCTGTGAATCTGTGATCCCACTGGCAGAGAGTGAATGAGTGGCTGTGTGGTGCTTGGTTGCCGGTTGGGGTTAAGCCACGATAGGTAAGTCTATGCCAGGGATACATGGGGCCTCTGCGCCAGTCACAATGGGGTGCTTTTGCCACTTGTCTCCTCTTAAGCTCAACTCTGCCTCCAATACAGACAATTCTTGGCATCCCCATGTCACTCCAGAGATCCAGATGGGTTCTGTGCCCATATACCCTGATGGCACCAGCATACACTGTGCACCAGTGTCTACAAAAGCCTTATACTTCTGTGGGACTGATGTGCCAGGCCATCGAACCCACACAGTCCAGTATACCCAGTCATCCGTTTCCTCCTCGTGGCCAGAGGCAAGGACCCTCTATTCCTGTTCCCAGTCAGAGTATTCACTGCAGTGCCAGACCAGAAGTCACCTCACCAGGATCAAGGGAGGTGATCTCAGTCCTTCTTCTATGTCTTGGAGATTGCAGATTGCCTTTTACCTTATCAACAGCAACTGAACTGTCAGCCTTTTTGATTGACCCCTTCTTAGCAGCTGTCTTTCCCCTCAGTTGGTGTACATGGGCTTCTAGCTTAAAGGTGGGCTCACCATCCCACTTCCTCATGCCCTCCCCCTGGTCACACAGGAAGAACCAGAGAGTACTATGTGGCATACGCCTGAGGTTTCCTTTCCTTGATTCTGACTGAGGCAAGAGGGGACTGGCTCCATGGGGCACCCCTGACAGCCGAGGTGCCGGTGCATGGGGACAAGGAGGGACGGAGATTTTCTTCAAAATTTGGGAGCCAGGAAGATGCTCTCTCCACAGTTGTTCTATCCAAATCTGGACAATACATTGTTGCCAAGCTGTTGGAATATGACACTGGGGCATTTTGGACCACCTTCCTCCATGTGGCCTGTATATACGGGATGTCATCTGGATCTTTGGAGACCTTGTCATTGCCTGGGTCACTGTAGATGACTTCCAGCACCGCTAATTCTCTCAGGCACTGGATGCCTTCGTTCGCGGTAGTCCACTTCCCTTGGTAGTTCACAAGGTCTTCCTTGAATGGATATCTTGCCCTCACACTTGACAGGAGATGCCTCCAGATACTGCAAATAGTTCTCTCTTTTCCAATTCCTCTCTCAATTTAATGAAGAAAAGCAAAGGCTGCGTGCAGAAGCAAAAGAAAACAAAAGATTTAATCTCTACTTCCCATCAGCAGGCTATGTCCAGCCACTTCCTGGGAAGTAGGGCCTCAGTATGTGTAGCAGTTGGTCCAGAAGACAAATGCCTGAATAATGAATGCCCCCCCCCCCCCCCTCCCCCTTTCTCTTAGCTTTTATTGCTGAGCATGACATCATATAGTATGGAATAGCCCTTTGGTCAGTTTGGGTCAGCTGTCCTGCAATCACATTGCAGACTGATGTCCAAATTTCTATCCATTAACTCTCGTGTATCTTTTCCAAGTTTGCTTTTGTATATCAACACCTGTCCTTTCTGATGCTTACAGATTTTAGTCATTTTATCTGGGACTGTGTTCACCGCTGCATCTCCCTGAACTGGACATCTGAAGCATGAGCAATCACATCAAGTCCAAATCCTGAGAGGTGCCAGACTCCTCATAATGTTTTTCATGATCAAGTCCATAATAATCCATTTGCAATGTCGGACAGTAAAGATTATGCCAAACAGCAATGTTGTCTAGAGCCAGAGCATCCCGTGTTCTGCAATAATCAGATATTACTCCCAAAATATGTTTATTAATAAGACAAAACCAGTATTTTTTATTATTTAAAAACCATTCAGTACAGTAAAATACATATCTGGAAAATTAAAGATGCATTTCATATGTCACTGATTTTCCAGTTATTGTAGAAATCCATGGAAAGAATTAACTCAGTTTGGAATCCATGGCCATAACAGTCAAGATGCTGTAGACACTGTGCAGGCTGTAGCTGAAACTCAGTATTTTGCATTTTTTGACAAAGTGTTAAAATAGCTCAACTGAAATGACCTGCACTGAATAGGACTGAAATATTCTGCTGAATTATTCAAATGTTTATTTACAATACAGTCAATAGAAAAACAAACACAAAGAGTTGAAATATCAAGTGAAAAGTAAAGACAAATGTTTGTTTATCAGAGAAAATCATCAATATCCAGCCTAATTAAGCTGGAAGGAAAATGTCTAGCCTAATCATGCATTGACACAGGCCTAGGAAGACAGCTGTCATCACTTGTCACACTAGGAGTAGCACCAGCCAGCCCTTCCCCTGAGTCAGCAGAAACCCCCAGACTAAATCTGCAAAGACAAGTTTGAAGCGCCAGCTTGGCCCCTTGTATTGAGAGCCTTGCGGAAGACATTGTATTCAAGGAATCAGTGATCTTGAACAGGCCATGTCTGCTCTATTTGGCTATGTACTTAGGGCTTGAGAAGCCCCTATGTTATTAATATAATCTGTAATTTATAGTATCTTTGGGAAAGCGAAACTGTTTGTGGATCAAGGAGTGGAATGTAGTGATCCTGACTGGGAGACCGTGGCATGTTTAGGAGTTAGTCATCCACATAACAGTTAACCTGAGTAGGCCCAGGTCGTACTGTGCTGCATGTACAGGTTGGCCTTCAGGCCTGTGCTGTGCAGCACAAATCCCTTGGTCACAGGACAAACTCAGCAGCTCATTGTAACAGAGAAACCCGCAGGCAGCTCCCACTTGGTACTGGAGAGTATGCCATCTGCGTGGCCTTGCCTTTATCTAAAAGTGCAGCAGGAAGTTCTCACGAGAACATCCTTTAGGAATAGAGTTGTTTCCTTGTAAGGAAATTATATAATAGCTCAAATAACTAAAAGGGAGAGCTTCTCTCGACAGTAGGGATCTGCTCTGTGCAGTATGCTGTGGGAAAATCCATCCGGGCTCCATCTGATGCTGCACAAACGCAGGGTGCCTGACATCTGAAGGCATGTAAGATTTATTTGTATCTATATTCGTCTTTTTATTCTGTCTTATTAAAGCAATTATCTTATTAAGCCATTTGTTGTCAGCCCTTTCTTACTGAAATACAGAAAGAATCCTGCACTATTTCTCTCTTGCTCACCCCCCTGATGTCAAAAGAATACGGTTAAAAAGTTACATAAGCGCTTTGTATAAAATTGTAATAGAACTTTGATTGAACCTTAGCTGAACTCCTGAAATTAAAACTTAATTGGGCACCTGGACTAGATGTAGAAACAATTAACCGAAACTTAGATCAAAGAAATTGAATTGTTGAAGTGATACCAAGCTGAAGGACATATGGTTCCCTCCCTAGAGCAATACAGCCAAATTTCGGGATATTTTATGAACAGATAGGTCAAATGGGTGCTATGCTTGGGTAGACAAAAGGAAGTCTTGAGACACAGTATCCTTGAATAGAGTAGATAAGGAGTATATGCTAGAATGAGCTAGTTTTGTGCAATTAAGTGTCGTCTAATTAAGCCAAAGAGCAAACTGAGCATGCGTGAAGACTGAGTTCAATCAGCAGATGTGGTGAGGAAGACTATTGACGACCACCAGAGAGCCCTGGAAGACCACCAATAGACATAAATGCGCATGTGTCAAGGACATTTACATATATTAATGAGTTATGGGAAATAGTATGAATATGTTAATAATTTCTCAGAAATCTAATGAATATGTATATTTTGATTGCATATAATCTTTGTAGTTGAGCAAGTGGGCACACACACTAGGTGGAGCGATCCCCTGTGCGCCCAGAACTGCAATAAAGAATGCCTACTTTCTAAAATTCCAAACTGAGTCTTAGAGCATTATCTTTTTGCTGACTTACGGTATCAGAAGGGCTACCATATTGAAAGCTTACTGAAGGCAAACAAGGCCCATGGAGGGAGTAAACTCCTGGTCTCTGATCTAAGTATAGGATGACAAGACGTATAGTCCTTGGAATCGAGTCTAGATAGGAGCGTGTCCGAGAGGAGCTTTAGGAGATTATAATACTAAAACGCACACCCTCTTGTAAATAATGAGCATTTTAATTAAGGGGATCTCCCAAAACATTTAAAACATTAACTTGAATGCATGTGTATAATGAGAGATGGTAAAGGAACTGTAGCTCACCAATCAGCTGTATCTTATCACTATAAATATTGAACTGTCAGAAACGTGTGGTGTGCTGGCTTTTGTTAAATGCCCGGCACCTGATTCTGCAGAATTGAAATAAAGATAAATATCTCGACTCAGTGTGGTGATTGGTTTTTGCACACCGGGTGAAGAACACTTATTTTGGGACAACACTATTCAACAAACTTAAAAGTCAACAGTCTCGTAGTTCAGATATTTTTCTTGCATTTCATTTCCATTCAGGTAAAAGTGCACTTTTGTACTTGAAAACATTTTATTGGGGGGGGGGGGGGGGAAGATGAGATTATTTTTACCTTAAACGTTTACTTCTGTAGTCTCAAGGGTACAAAAGTAGAATTTTGCAATTGGAATGTTCTATGTTTCTAGAGTCGTCGAGGAACGCAGAGGCGGCAACGGTAAATTCTCCAGCTGGGCGCTAGATTGAGGCAGACAAGGAGGGTTCCCGGAGCCAGGGAAACCCAAGGAAGAGCCGAGATCCCCACCAGGAGTCCGCAGCTCTCGCGAGGGAGGCTGACGTGGCCTAAGCGTTGCCAGGAGTAACCGTGGGGGATTTAAACGACTCTAGGGAGCGCTAACGACTAGGGCACGCTGTGGCAGTTTGTGTGCAGGAAGGGCGCTGAAAGCTCTGCCAGCTCGACTGGGGAGCGATAGTATCCACCCGGTGGAAAGCCATGGCTTGTCTGGGCTCAGCAGCCATCGTGACTGTCACGTCTTCCCAGACAGAGCTCTACCGGGAATATGCTGCCACCCAGGTGTCAGGCTGCAGGGTGTGCCCTGCTCTTACACCAGTACAGGATGGCAGCAGTGAGCACACCTGTGGAAGGTGCACCCAGGTAGAGGAACTCCTTCACTTAGTAACAGAGATCCGGGAGGAGGTGAGTAGGTTGAGGAGCATCAGGGAGTGCAAGAGAGAGATTGACTACTGGGATCACATTCTACCTTCCCTGAGACAGGCCCAACAGGAAAACAAGATACGTAGTGTGGAAGATTTCCTACCCTCTCTCTACCTGACTGAACATAGTAACCTGAAGGATAAGGGGTAATGGCAACAGGTTCCTGCCTGGTGCAGCAGGTGTGTCTCATCAGCAACATCCCCACCTTCCCAGGTACCCTTGCATAACAGGTACAAGGCCCTGCAAGGGGAACCCAACACTAACAAGGATGATGGTTTGTCTAACTCAGAAGTGTTGCTGAGGTTAAGTCAATCTATGCTCTGCATCAAAACTGCTTCCGTAAAGAAACAGACAGGTCATTGTCATAGGAGACTCCCTTCTGAAGGGAACAGAAGGCCTGATATGCAGACCAGACCCACTTTTTAGGAAAATCTGCTGACTCCCTGGGGCCCGGGTTAAAGATATAAGGAGAAAGCTTCCTTCCCTGGTATGGCCCTCAGATTACTATCCATTATTGATTTTTTTTCAGGTAGGAAGTGATGAAGTCACAACAAAAAGTCTGAGGGCAATCAAGAGGGACTTCAGGGCCTTGGGATGACTGGTTAAGGGATTAGGAGCACAAGTAGTGTTCTCCTCTGTCCTTCCAGTTGCAGGGAATGATGAGGGAAGAAACAGGAGGCCCCAACAGGTGAATACCTGGCTCCAAGCCTGGTGTCACTGGCAGGACTTGGGTTTTTTGATCATGGGTCAGTTTACACATCACCAGGCCTGCAGGCAACAGAGTACACCTGTCTCAAAGGGGCGGAAAAGGATCTTTGCATTGGAGTTGGCAGGGCTCATCGAAAGGGCTTTAAACTAGATTTGAAGGGGGAAAGGGATAAAACCAGGCTTGCCAGAGACAAGCCTGAGGGTGGCACATCAATCTTTGTGGGACAGTCTGCTAGTGAGGTCCTTTGGTCTGCCATCCTAGTGGAAGTAGAGGATGGAGTGCCATGCAATAGCAAAGACGCAAAGGATAGAGATGACCTAGAAATCATGGAAGAGCCTGGGAATGGTCAGGTAGGAATTAGGGCTTCTCCTCCCCAAAAGGTGACAGGATCAATAGCCCAACTGAAGTACATCTACACCAATGCATGCAGCACGGGCAACAAACAGGAGGAGCTGGAAGCCATTGTGCAGCAGGAAAACTATGATATAGTTGCCATCACAGAAACATAATGGGATGATATGCATAACTGGAGTGCTGCATTGGATGGCTATAAACTCTTCAGAAGGGATAGGCCAGGAAGGAGAGGCAGTGTATGTTAGGGAGTGTTTTGACTGTCTTGAACTTAATGATGGTGATGAAAGGGTTTAGTGTTTCTGGGTAAGAACCAGGGGAAAGACCAAAAAGGCAGATATTTAACACCTAACTTCTAAGCATCTGAAATTGGATTTAGGACACAGTGAAAGGCAGCTTACTTCACTTCAGGGTTACCTTGCACTTTCTGCATATTGATAAGATTTTTTGTGTAAGAATTCATGACAGAACTAGTGTTCCATATGTTAATAACCTAGTTTGCCTTGTACTGACTTTTTCAGGTAAGCAGGCTTTTAGGTTAATATCTGAATTGGCATCTCATTACTATATAAAAGAAGAGATGGCTTATATTAAGAGCCTTCTTGAGATGGAGAAATCCATAAAGTATAAAGAACATAATTTTGTCCAGTAGATAAATTTAATGCTTTCTGAGCTAGGCTCAGTATGATGTACCACTCTCAAAGGTGGAGAATTCATAGATATTTCTGTTTCTTCAACCATTTGTTAATCTCCCAATGATATTTATGGTGGGAAGTGTAAGTCTTATCTTTTTCTTTTAGGTTGACAATCGCATTTTTCGCACTCTCTGGTCTGGATATGTTGGATTCCTTAGATGTGGTGAACAAAGATGATATAATAGAATGGATTTATTCCCTGCAGGTCCTTCCCACAGAAGACAGTGAGTGAGCTTTTAGTATTGGTTTGTTTGCTTGCTTGCTTGCTTGTTTGTTTTTAAATGAATATTAACATTTTTACTTTTGCTTTCTACTTGGGGAATAGTGTATTTCTCTTAGTTTTTATAAAATACAAGCTTGACCTTCCTGAGGTGGTTGTCCTGATAATTTCTGATAGCAGTCTGTCTAGCAATTCCTAGAAATATACCCCTCTAAAGAAATAAGGCCAGAAGTGATTAGTTTAGCTTTTTTATGTGTTCATGGTGAAGCTATGAAATTAATTTGAAGACAAGACAATATAAAATATTAATATGGTCACACTCAAAGGGTTGCGGTCAACGGCTCGGTGTCCAAGTGGAGAGCAGTGACGAGTGGCGTTCCTCAGGGGTCGGTACTGGGACCCGTACTGTTCAACATCTTTGTCAGCGACATGGACAGGTAGAGTGCACCCTCAGCAAGTTTGCTGATGATACCAAGCTGTTTGGCGAGGCAGACACGCTGGAGGGGAGGGATGCCATCCAGAGGGACCTGGACAGGCTGGAGAGGTGGGCCCAAGCCAACCTCATGCAGTTCAACAAGGCCAAGTGCAAGGTCCTACATCTGGGTCGGGGCAATCCCAAGGACAAATACAGGCTCGGCGGGGAATGGCTGGAGAGCAGCCCTGTGGAGAAGGACCTGGAGGTGATGATTGATGAGAAGCTCGACATGAGCAAGCAATGTGCGATCGCAGCCCAGAAGGCCAACCGTATCCTGGGCTGCATCAAAAGAAGTGTGGCCAGCAGGTCAAGGGAGGTGATTCTGCCCCTCTACTCCGCTCTCGTGAGACCCCACCTGGAGTACTGCATTCAGCTCTGGAGTCCCCAACATAAGAAGGACATGGACCTGGTGGAGCGCGTCCAGAGGAGAGCCACGAGGATGATCAGAGGGCTGGAGCACCTCTCCTATGAGGAGAGGCTGAGAGAGTTGGGGCTGTTCAGCCTGGAGAAGAGAAGGCTCCGGGGAGATCTTATTGCGGCCTTCCAGTACCTAAAGGGGGGCTACAGGAGAGCTGGGGAAGGACTTTTTACTAGGGCATGTAGTGATAGGACGACGGGGAACGGCTTTAAGCTGGAAGAGGGCAGGTTTAGATTAAACATTAGGAAGAAGTTTTTCACTTTAAGGGTGGTGAGGCACTGGAACAGGTTGCCCAGAGAGGTTGTTGAAGCCCCATCCCTGGAGGTGTTCAAAGCCAGGCTGGACGTGGCCTTGGGCAACCTGGTCTAGTGAGAGGTGTCCCTGCCTATGGCAGGGGGGTTGGAATTCGATGATCTTCAAGGTCCCTTCCAACCTAAACCATTCTATGATTCTATGATTAAAGAAGTTCCACCTTTGAGTATCTTCTCAGAGAATTTTTTCACCTGTTTCTAAAAGAAATGCATGTGTCATATAGATATTACAAGTATATTAATGGTTATATTGACTTCTGCTAATTGTAGCTATGCCAGGAGCTATAAACACAAATGTGACTTTTGGAAAAAGGGAGGTGTAAGGTTAAGAAGCAAAAGGGATAAACACAGTTCCCACTTTATAATGAAAAAAATATTCTTTAGATCTGTGAAGGTTAAATTTACCTAATGTTTTTAGAAGGAGTAATACTGTTGCTCTGTCCTAGCTGTCCTCAGATTGGAAGGTTCATAGTAGATTCAGGTTAGGGAGGGAGCACACAAGAAGTGGCCCTCTTCAGGTAACTTGACAGAAGTGGAGGGAGGTGCTCTTTCCCTGGGCGAGTTGGTATTGGTGTTTTTTTCTGTGGCGGCTCAGGCGAGTGGTTAATAGCAATAGAAGGAGTGGAAGTGAGGGAGATGTGGATGAGGCACTGCCATTTTAAGAAGTGAGGTGCTGGCGTGTTAAGTGCTGGTGTGGGGATAACTCCAGGCTTGTCTTTAAAGAGGTAATTCCAGGTGCCCGTCTATAAAATCATGAACATGTGAAGTACCTCATATGTTGGATGGTTGTAGAAATAAAATTGTGCATTTCCTTATAATATCTAGTCTAATCATATACCACAAATTAGGTGTCTTCTCTAAGGCAGTTTTATGAAATAAAAAGAGTTTTATGAAGTGAACGTCAAGATTGCTTATGCTTGATTTTTATAGTAATAAAAAGAACCCGTTTCTTTGTCTGGCAACTTACAAACCATCAGATCTGTTCCAGGCATTAGCTCTAATAGATTTTGTTTTCTTGTGCTGTATTTCAGGACTGATTACAGAAAACTAAGGTGTTTGCATCACATAATTGTTCCTACAGGTCTTTTATCTATGAGAAGGTTCTTGTCACTTAGCATTAAGAAAATATTCCAGGGTGTACATGTTTTTTTTTCAGGAGTTGCATACTTTCTGATCTCTATCCCTGTCTTCAGGAGTGTATTCTGAAAGAACAGTCAACTTTGCAAGAAGAGAGATTAGAATAGGCATTTTTTTGTTTGGTTGTCTTGGATAGTATGCTGTAATTCTCAGTAAGTGTCCTGTCACCCCACCTCCCAGCTAATATTTGGAATAGTCACATCATTATCAAGGGCCTTCTAGGGAGAACAGTATAAATCTCAGCATGCAGCAGAGGCTAAAGATCCAGGGCACAGATAGGACGTGCTATCTCTTTTTTTGTTGTTGGTGGTGTGGTTTTTTTTTCTTTGCTTTCATCCTATCATAAAATTACAGGACAGAAGTTTTAGGGAGGATGCCTATGGCAGTGCATTCTGTACTTATAAATAAGCATCTCATTTCTCCAGCAGACCAACCTTCACTCCAATCCTATATCTTGACATCACATCATAAGAACTCTGGTTTTGTTAAGATATCTTCCTTTTGGTATTAACACTACTCTTTATCTGGTCCCTTGACCCCTAAAATTTCAGCATTATTTTATTTCATTTTTACTTTATCTGATGGACAATAGATGAATTAAAATGTAAATTATACCAACAGCTACAAATTGGATGCTGGATGATTAAATGTCCAGAATGGAGTGCACAACTTCCTTTAATGTCTACTTTCAATAAAATGCACTGACTTTCTGTTTTTTAATTCTGGATGTGTGCAATATTTGCTATATGGCAGCCTCCCACCAGTAGAGCTCTGACTCTCTTTTGGCCTGTTTGAAGAAGTAGCTAAACTGTGGTAGGCTGCAGCACTTGAGGCTTTTGGTTTCAACATGTTTGTACATATCTAGTTAAAGGGAATACTTGCTAGCTTGATGCATCAAGAATCTTTCCTGGAAAAAAATCTGACTCTACTTTTAAAGAAATATGTTATTGAAACTTCTTTGACATGCATGCTGATATATCCCTCTTTCTGGGGAAAATTGATTTTTAAGCATCTAAATTCTAACACTTGTGTATTGTGTAGTTTCTAGAATAAGGGAATTCCAATAATCTTGCCTTAAGTAACTGCATTGCACTTGATGTAAGTCTTCATTACTTTTGGTTCTGTCATTGAAAACCAATGGACTTATATTTTAAATTGGAATATGTTTTTGGCTCATCTTGGTTCTTTGGTTTTGATTGCATCACTGGATGAATTCCCTAAAAGGAACAAAAAGAGAATTCCTGTAATTCTTATTGGAAAATTTTCTCTGCTGTTCATGTTACTCTCTCCAAAGCTTTCATATCAGCAGTACTTCACTTGATTATTAGGCACTTTTAAAGGTGGCAAGTTCAAATTATTTTGAGAACTATTGCTACTTTACAATGGGCTTGCAATGGATGGGGGACAGAACAGTCGATACTGTTTCTGTTTACTTTTTAAACTTTAATTTCTGTTTACTTTTACCAATAACTATTATAGTAGGGTATTATAGAGCCTGGTAGAAAATTCAGAATTTGAATTTTTAGAATACTTATTTGTTATAATCTCAAAACATACTGTGATAGTATTAAGTAATATGTTTGTATATACTAACACGGGAAGGTCTTGGTCTAGCTCAGTAAGAAAGCATGCACACACACACTTTGTGAACCTAATTGAAATGCGCTAAAGGAAGCTAAAGCTTCCATCAGGATAGACTATATTCTTCTGTGGGTTTACTGTAAACATGAAATATAGGTGATTCAAAAAAGTAATACCATAATTAATTTCAGCTCAAGTGTTTTAGAGCCTGACTCAATACCTGTTATAATTTGGAGAGAATGGCATGTCACGCATCAGCTGACTCTCACACAAACCTAATAGTCTTAGCTGGATGCTTGGTTTCTTTGGTGCCTTCTACTAATTTGAAAGGACTCTGTTTTCTATAACTTTTGCAAAATAGTTTGGTTTTTACTTCCAGAGCTTTTGGCCATTGCTAACTTTCCTTCACATTTAGTAAAAGCTCTGCCTCATTACACGGCGAATAGCATGTGTTTGTTTTGTTTATGTGTTGAAGGGGAAATTCAAATTGTAACTGCTCAGCAGTGGTAATTTGTGACTGAGGAATGATCTGGCATGGAGGGCAAGAAGGCCCAACTGCAAGAAGGGGTTAAACTGTCTGGAAGCAGGAATGCCAGAGACAGAATGACTCCCTGTAAGGGAGAGAAGTTTCTCTGGGTGATAAGAAACAGCCACAGCATTGTCTTGTAGCCATCCTGGAATTCGAGTGCTCAGGTGCCACCTTTGGGCAGCAGAGCTGGTGCTGGGGGACGGACCCACAGCCTTCTGAGGTGCCCCATTGGACCGATCACGGAATTGGTGCTGGTGCAAGTGTGTATAAGGAATCTGCTCTTGACTTGTCTTTGCAGACTCCTTGTAGAACCACTTATGGTGATAGGCCTCTGCTCAATGCATTGGTTTTTGGTGTTTTTTTTTTTTATATTTAAGCACAAGTGTGTGTTTAATTTGCCTTGAGGGGTACCATAAATATTCCCCAACGGTGTTCATTGTAGTAAGACCAAACTGTGTTTCCTTTTAGAAGGACACTGAAATTTTGAAAAAGCCTCCTTTTTTTTTCATTAGGAGGTGGGCTGTGCTCTTTTACAAGCCTTATTAGAAATTATATCTTTAGAATAAGACGTATTTCTTAGTGTTAGTGAAATTAGAAAAGGATTGACAAAAGACCCTGTTTCAACTCCTTGTTCTTCAGATTCTTGTCATGTTATAACTTTACTGTACTGTTTTCCCCTCTCATAAAGCAGCTCCTAGACAGAATTTCAAATTTATTATAAGTATCTTAAAGTGCAACTCTTAGCAATGTGAGAAAGAGGTATCCCAGTCGTTCCTTGCAGGTCGCATGTAAAACCACTTCAGCACTTTAAAAAGATCCGAGTTGAAGTAATGTAATTACAGACCTACAGTGGACGTAGGTTCCTTGGCCATATTCATCTGCCATCCTCCCCTATAGCAACACTGGCACTTGTTTGACCCTGCTGGGAGCTGGTTTAGCTTGCTGAAGTGTCAGAAAAGCATGTATTTATTTATCTGTCAGAAAAGTTAGCTTTGTGTTGCCTTTGTGAACTGAATTGGCTGGGAATGCTAGTGCCAGCCCACTGGGGAAGAGGGAGCAAGATTACATACTTTGACAGCTGGATGTTTCGCTGGCTTTGCGATACTAAGAAACTGCACCCTAAGTAAAGCTGAGACATCTTTCACTTTCTGGTCTGAACCCCCAGGATCCATGCATTAGCAGGCTGAAAACCATTGCTCTAGACCAGAGACCTAAAACGTTTGTGGGTTGTTTTTTGGTTTGGTTTAGTTTTTTTTCAAAGATTGAATTTAGATTTGTAATAATGCTGCTTTTTTTTCCTCCTTGTGCACTAATAAAAGTGGGGAAAATGTCATTGACTGGTTTTGAGGTCCTAGTTACATTTGAGCTTTCTGATCATCAATTTCTTGAGCAGAAATATGAATTCTCCTCTAACTTAACCTTTTTTAATGGCTGGTTTGAAGTATTTATCTGGATGTGTAGCGGATCGCTGGTTTAGAGAATGTAACTTTGCATTTTACGATACATTCCAATGCTTTGATTTATAAGAATAATCTATTTTTTAGCCCTAGTTCAGTAAGAATTGCTCATGTTTACTTTTATCTGGGTATACTTATGTCAGCCTATGTTAAAGCTGTGTCTTCTTTATGTATTTTAAGCTATTGATGGTGTATTTAAAATTACTCCTGTGCTTAGCAAAATGAGAAAAGCCTAGGAACCAGAGGAATGCATACGTACCGTGAAGGGGAAGAAGTAGTGGTAGAAGTTACCACTCTTCCCATCAAAGGTTAATCATAAAAGTCACATAACAGAAATGTCCTTTCTCTAACATGAGAGATCCTAGTATAAACCTTCTGTGGTCATCACTTGGAGCTCTGTTACGCATCATAAGGACTTTCTGATCTACACTTAAGTAACGTGACTTTCTTCAAGGTAAAGTTTCAACTCTTGATGTAAACGTGGAGTCTTTTGACTTGGGAAAAGGGTCACGTTTATTTAGTTCTGTTGCCAAAGTTTTCCCAGGTTTTTTTTGTTCTGCTTTCAACAGTCATACAGCGATTGATAAAATGTTTATTACTTTTTGTTGTATATTAAGCTCTTTCAGAAAGTGGTTAAATATGCTTAACTCTGAAAGCGAATGCTAGGTGGTACCATTTCATAACTGCATTTATATGTGATGCTTCAACTGACTATGCAGGTGCTGAACTTGTCACTTCATCATTTTTTTACAAGGGACAGCAGTATCCTTTTAATTATGGTATGTTTCTGGAATTCACTTAATTTTTGAAGTTATTTCTCATTCTGACTAGCTGTTTGCAATTCAAGAAAGTAGGGAAGAGTTGATTAGCACTACTAAGCTATTAAATGAGATAAGAAGTACAAGTAGCCTGCAATAGAAGAGTAAAACCAACTTCACCAAAAGTGAGATGATTAGGGAGGTGATTCTGCCCCTCTACTCTGCTCTCGTGAGACCCCACCTGGAGTACTGCATCCAGCTGTGGAGTCCCCAACATAAGAAGGACATGGACCTGCTGGAGCGCGTCCAGAGGAGAGCCACGAGGATGATCAGAGGGCTGGAGCACCTCTCCTATGAGGAGAGGCTGAGAGAGTTGGGGCTGTTCAGCCTGGAGAAGAGAAGGCTCCGGGGAGATCTTATTGCGGCCTTCCAGTACCTAAAGGGGGCCTACAGGAGAGCTGGGGAAGGACTTTTTACTAGGGCATGTAGTGATAGGACGAGGGGGAACGGCTTTAAGCCGGAAGAGGGCAGGTTTAGATTAAACATTAGGAAGAAGTTTTTCACTTTAAGGGTGGTGAGGCACTGGAACAGGTTGCCCAGAGAGGTTGTTGAAGCCCCATCCCTGGAGGTGTTCAAGGCCAGGCTGGACGTGGCCTTGGGCAACCTGTTCTAGTGAGAGGTATCCCTGCCTGTGGCAGGGGGGTTGGAACTCGATGATCTTCAAGGTCCCTTCCAACCTAAACCATTCTATGATTCTATGATTCTATGATTCTATGATGTGCATAAACTGAAAGATCAAAGATGGATCTTTTTCATTAAATAAATGTTTCCCCTTTAGATTTGAACTTGTATGTACACAGGAAGCTTTAGAAAAATTAAAAAAAATAAATAGAGAGACATGACATCAATGTGCCAGAATCATCTGGTCAGAAATGAGATGTTTTCACTTCCCATTTTTGGTTTCGGATGAGCATTCTATTTTTAAATTCAAGAATTGCAGCTGTAACTTTAGCAATTCACTTCTAATCCTGAAGCTCTAGGAAGCATTTATTGCATGCACATTAACAACAAAGTTCTTTTATTTGGAGAAGGAGATAAAGCTTTCCTTTGGAGATTATGTAGTAGTGAGGACACTGAAGAGTCACGTTGTTCTTTGTGGACCTGAGGCTGTGTTTCTCCTGGGAGCCAGTGTGTAAACTCTGGGATTAAAGACCAGAAGTCACTTAAATAAATAGACAAAATAAGTTTTGAATCAATTATAGCAATACAGTTAAAAATCCAGCATTTGAAAATTACCAATGATGAAATTTGGTTGATAACAGGTCAGTAGTACAAGAAAAGTTTTAAAACATTACACAAAAATTAAGCAGCTAAAGGGAATAATAGATTCTGATTTCATTTAAGTACTTTATTTTTAATCACACTTTTTAATGGTATCTGTCATGTAAGAAGAGAATTGAGGTAACCCACTAACAGGATACCTGCACTTGGGTCTCGTATTGCCATTTCTACTTTGGTAATGAATTGCAAACTACAGTCTAAAAGGCAGAGGCTGGGGATGAATCCTTCCATCTAGCAATGAGAAGCTGAGTTCTGCTTAACTGAAGAGCTGTCATCATTGTAGCACATTTTTATTTCATAGAATCATAGAATGGTTTGAGTTGGAAGGGACTGTAAAGATCATCTAGTTCCAACCCCCCCCGCCATGGGCAGGGACACCTTCCGCTAGACCAGGTTATTCAAAGCCCACCTCTCCAGCCTGTCCAGGTCCCTCTGGATGGCATCCCTTCCCTCCAGTGTATCGACCGCTCCACACAGCTTGGTGTCGTCAGCAAACTTGCTGAGGGTGCGCTCGATCCCACTGTCCATGTCGCCAACAAAGATGTTAAATAGTACCGGTCCCAATACCGACCCCTGAGGAACACCCCTGACGGTCAATCCGTCAAATCCATGTCTTTCCAATTTAGAGACAAGGATGTCATGTGGGACAGTGTCAAATGCTTTGCACAAGTCCAGCTAGATGACGTCAGTTGATCTTCCCTTATCCACCTGTTGCGTTAAAAGGGCAGAGCAGTTTGGCAGAAAACAAACCCCCTTGCGTTCTAACACTCCTCATCGAGGTGGGAGGCTAGGTGCGGCTAGGTTTAAATTCTGAGTGATGCCCAATCCACCCCTATCAGTCCAGTCGCGTTTAATATATTAAACAATCACGATTCTGGATACACTAATAGTGGACTGTACCTTCAGTCTAGTCGTGCTCATGAACTACCACGGCCACTTCTTTGGTCGCGTTCAATGAGAAACTAAAATGACCAGCTATTTAAACAGCGCAGTTTATTTTAGCAACAGATGATACATAAGTTCTTATGGATTGCTGGTGATAAATACACTGTCTGCAAAGCACGTGCAAATAACAGTGGTGTTAGTTATACAAAATGCGTGACAAAGTTATAAACAATACAGCCTGGCTATAAATATAGGAAAAAGACTCTCTAGAGAGATTTCTAAGTTTCTCAAGGAAACACTTGGTATAGTCTAAGTCTTACCCAAAGGCGTCCCTATGGGGGGGAAGAAAGGCTCAGCCCGTCGGCTGGTCCCGGAAGTCGAAGGCAGTCTTTGATGGAATCCTCCTCGACTTGTTCACGATGGTGTCTTCCCTAATATTCCCCCTTTTTTGGGCTATTTTTATACTATTTTTTACCTTCAAGGTGGAGTTTGAGTGACTTTAGTCATAAATACTTTTATTATGATTGGTGTAAAATTTTCTCGTTTCATATTTAAAGGTATAGTTTACCAAAAATTCAGGGCGCAGACTCAAGGAGGAGTGGTCGCACCTTGGAGGCGGGTAGCCTTTGGGATGGAGGTGTGTTTAGGTATTATAATGACATTATAATGAGCAAAGTTCACACAAAGGACAGCATTTTGTCAAAATTTGACAATTCGTTGGCTCAGGGTGGTACGTATGCAGCTTACCAGTTCCATAGGGCCATCTCGTTCCCATATCTGCTGTATCATCACAGGGCTTGCCCGTGGAATCTCCACCCCACTCCATCCGCGTGTTGCTCTGCGAGCGATATGGTGCAGGGAATCACAGATGTATTGGATTCTTTGCATACCAGCTGCGGCTGTATTCTACCCTAGAAACCTTTTTGATTTTAAGCTTTTCCTTAATGTGTGAACAATGATGTATTTTTTGGTTATTTTAGTAATTATTTCACACCACCAACACTGTAACCCGGTCGTAGAAGGCCACCAAATTTGTCAGGTATGATTTTCCCTTTGTGAAGTCATGTTGGCTGTCACCTCCTTATTTTCTATGTGCCTTAGCAGAGTTTCCAAGAGGATCTGCTCCATGATCTTTTTTTGCATTGATTGATCATTGCATGATCTCATTGCAATTACTGAGACATGGTGGGATAGCTCACATGACTGGAATGCTGTCATGGAGGGCTATGCTCTCTTTAGGAAAGATAGGCCAGCAAGGCGAGGTGGAGGTGTTGCTCTTTATGTGAGAGAGCAACTGGAATGTATTGAGCTCTCCCTGGGGGCTGATGATGAGCAAGTTGAGAGCTTGTGGGTAAGGATTAAGGGGCAGGGTAACAGGGGAGACACTGTTGTGGATGTTTATTACAGGCCACCTAATCAGAATGGGGAAGTTGATGAGGCCTTCTACAGACAGCTGAGAGTCACCTCACATTCACAGGCCTTGGTTCTCATGGGGGACTTCAACTTCCCTGATATCTGCTGGGAAGGCTACACAGCCAGGCATATACAGTCCAGGAGGTTCCTCCAGTGCATTGATGATAACTTCTTGACTCAGGTGGTGGAAGAGCCCACGAGGAGAGGTGTACTGCTGGACCTAGTACTGCCAAACAAAGAGGGACTGGTGGAGGATGTTAAGGTTGGGGGCAGACTTGGCTGCAGTGATCATGAGAAGACAGAGTTCAGGATTAAGTGCAGTGTGCACAAAAAGAGACAAGTAGGATTGCTACCTAGACTTCAGGAGGGCTAACTTTGGAGCTCTTCAAGGAAACTGCCGGGGAGAAATCCCATGGGTGAGGGCTCTACGAGGGTAGGGGGGGCACAAGAGAGCTGGGCTGATATTCAAGCACCCACTTCCTCCAAGCTCAGGATCGGTGCATCCCTAGGAGCAAGAAATCGGGCAAGGGAAGAAGGAGACCTGCATGGCTGAGCAGGGAGCTTCTGAAAAAGCTCAGGTAGAAGAAGGAAGTTTACAGTATGTGGAAGAATGGACTGACCACTTGGGAAGAGTACAAGAACGCTATCAGGGTATGCAGGGATGAACCGATCAAAGCCAAAGTCACCTTGGAATTGCAACCTGGCAAGGGATGTCAAGACCAATAGGAAGGGTTTCTTTAAGTATACAGGAGGCAAAAGGAAAACCAGGGAAAATGAGTGCCCGCTCTTGAAACGAGGACGGTGCGGTGTAACAGATGATGCAGAGAAGGTGGAGTTGCTGAATGCCGCCTTTGCTTCTGTCTTCACTGCTCGGGCCAGCTCTCGGGAGTGCCAGACTTTGCGGGTAACAGAGAAAGTCTGGAGGAAGGAAAACTTTCCCTTGGTTGAAGAGGAACAAGTTAGAGAACAATTAGGTAAACTGGATACCCACAAGTCCAAGGGGCCTGATGGGATGCACCTGTGAGTGCTGAGGGAGCTATCAGAAGTCATTGCTGGGCTGCTTTCCATCATATTTGAAAGGTCCTGGAGAACAGGAGAGGTGCCCGAGGACTGGAGGAAAGCCAATGTCGCTCCAGTCTTCAAAAAGGGCAGGAAGGATGACCTGGGAAACTACAGGCCAGTCAGCCTCACCTCCATCCCTGGAAAGATGATGGAACAGCTTGTTCTGGGCGTTATCTCCAAGCATCTGGAGGAGAAGAAGGTTATCAGAAGTAGTCAACATGGATTCACCAAGGGGAAGTCATGTCTGACTAATCTGATAGCCTTCTACGATGGCGTGACTGGCTGGGTGGATGAGGGGAGGGCAGTGGATGTTGTCCACCTTGACTTCAGCAAGGCTTTCGACACCGTCTCCCGCATCATCCTCACAGGCAAGCTTAGGAAGTGTGGGTTAGATGAATGGACAGTGGGGTGGATTGAACAGTGGCTGACAGATAGAGCTCAGAGGGTTGTGGTTAGTGGTGCAGAGTCCAGTTGGAGGCCAGTAATAAGTGGTGTCCCTCAGGGGTCAGTACTGGGTCCAGTCCTGTTCAATATATTCATCAATGACCTGGATGAAGGGATAGAGTGTACCATCAGCAAGTTTGCTGATGATACAAAACTGGGAGGGGTGGCTGAAACACCAGAAGGCTGTGCCGCCATTCGGCATGACCTCGATAGGCCGGAGAGTTGGGCAGAAAAAAACCTGATTAAATTCAACAAGGGCAAGTGTAGGGTACTGCATCTGGGGAGGAATAACCCCATGCATCAGTACAGGTTGGGGTCTGACCTCCTGGAGAGCAGCTGTGTGGAAAGGGACCTGGGAGTCCTGGTGGACAACAGGATGACCATGAGCCAGCAATGTGTCCTGGTGGCCACGAAGGCCAATGGCATCCTGGGGTGCATCAAGAAGAGTGTGGCCAGCAGGTCGAGGGAGGTCATCCTCCCCCTCTACTCTGCCCTGGTGAGGCCGCATCTGGAGTACTGTGTCCAGTTCTGGGCTCCCCGGTTCAAGAAGCACAGTCAACTGCTGGAGAGGGTCCAGCAAAGGGCTACAAAGATGATTAGGGGATTGGAACATCTTTCTTATGAGGAAAGGCTGAGGGACTTGGGTTTTTTTAGTCTAGAGAAAAGAAGACTGAGGGGGGATCTTATCAATGCTTATAAATACTTAAGGGGAGGGTGCCAGGTAGATGAGAATAGTCTTTTTTCAGTGGTGCCCAGTGATAGGACAAGAGGTAACGGGCACAAACTTGAACATAGGAAGTTCCATCTAAACATGAGGAGGAACTTCTTTCCTTTGAGGGTGGCAGAGCACTGGAACAGGCTGCCCAGAGAGGTTGTGGAGTCTCCCACAGTGGAGACATTCAAGACCCGCCTGGATGCCGTCCTGTGCAACATGCTGTAGGTGTCCCTGCTGTGGCGGGGGAGTTGGACTAGATGATCTCTAGAGGTCCCTTCCAACCGTGACCATTCTGTGATTCTGTGATCTTGCCGGGCACAGAGGTGAGACTGACCGGCCTGTAGTTCCCTGGGTCTTCCTTTTTTCCCTTTTTGAATATGGGGGTTATGTTTCCCCTTTTCCAGTCAGCGGGAACTTCACCGGACTGCCACGACTTCTCAAATATGATGGATAGTGGCTTAGCAACTTCATTTGCCAGTTCCCTCAGGACCTGCGGATGTATCTCATCAGGTCCCATGGATTTGTGCCCCTTCACATTCCTCAGCAGGTCTCGAACCTGGTCTTCTCCTACAGTGGCCCGTTCCTCATTCTCCCAGTCCCTGCCTTTGCTTTCTGTGACTTGGGCGGTGTGGCTAGAGCACTTGCTGGTGAAGACTGAGGAAAAAAAGTCATTGAGTACCTCAGCCTTCTCCATGTCCCAGGTAACCAGGTCTCCCGTTTCCTTCCGGAGAGGGCCCACATTTTCCCTAGTCTTCCTTTTGTCACTGACATACCTGTAGAAGCTTTTCTTGTTGCCCTTGACATCCCTGGCCAGATTTATCTCTATCTGGGCTTTAGCTTTCCTAACCTGAGCCCTGGCTGCTTGGACAATTTCTTTGTATTCCTCCCAAGCTACCTGTCCTTGTTTCCACCCTCTGTAGGCTTCCTTTTTCTGTTTGAGTTTGTCCAGGATCCCCTTGTTCATCCATGCAGGCCTCCTGGTGTTTTTGCCTGACTTCCTCTTTGTCAGGATGCATTGCACCTGAGCTTGGAGAAGGTGATCCTTGAATATTAGCCAGCTTTCTTGGGCCCCTCTTCCCTCCAGGGCTTTATCCTATGGTACTCTACCAAGCAGATATCCCTGAAGAGGCCAAAGTCTTCTCTCCTGAAGTCCAGGGTTGTGAGCTTGCTTTTTGCCCTGTTCCTTCCCCTCAGGATCCTGGACTCTAGCATCTCATGGTCACTGCAGCCAAGGCTGCCTTCGACCTTCACATCCCCGACAAGCCCCTTGTTGTTGGTGAGTATGAGGTCCAGCAGAGCACCTCTCCTCGTTGGCTCCTCTGTCACTTGGGTCAGGAAGTTGTTGTTGATGCCCTCCAGGAACCGCCTGGTTTGCTTATGTCCTGCTGTGTTGTCCCTCCAGCAGATATCGGGGTGGTTGAAGTCCCCCATGAGGACCAGGGCCTGTGAAAGTGAGGCTGCTCCTATCTGCCTGCAGAGAGCCTCATCCGCTTGTTCTTCCTGGTCAGGTGGCCTATAGCAGACACCCACTACAATGCCACTCATATTGGTCTGCTCTTTAATCCTTACCCATAAGCTCTCAGGTGTCTCCTTATCCATCCCTAGGCAGAGCTCCACACACTCCAACTGCTTCTCTTACATAAAGGGCAACTCCCCCTCCTCATCTTCCCAGCCTGTCCTTCCTAAAAAGCCTGTATCCCTCCATTGCAGCACTCCAGTCATGGGAGCCATCCCACCATGTCTCCGTGAACCCAACAAGATCGTAGCCCTGCAGCTGCACACAGATCTTTAACTCCTCATGTTTATTCCCCATACTGCGTGCGTTAGTGTACAGGCACTTCAGAGAGGCACCCCATCATGTTGATTTCCTAGAAAGGGTTTTGGGGATTTCTCCTTGTAGGCACTGCCTTGCTTGCATGCAAATGCTGGTGGTGATCCTGCTTAAGCCCTGTTTTTTTGATTTTGTGATCCCTTCCTGTCACATCACCCCAGGCCCTTTGTGTATTGACCCTGTCCGTCACTCCCTCACAGGGCTGTTGATTACTCTCTCCCTCCCCATCATTCTTAGTTTAAAGCCCTTCTTATGAGGTCAGCCCTCCTGTTGGCAAAAATAGCTTTGCCGTGCTTAGTGAGGTGAATCCCATCTTTCCCAAGCAGACATTGATCTGCAAACAGGGTCCCATGGTCACAGAACCCAAAACCTTGTTGCCAACACCAGCTCCGCAGCCAACTGTTTACCTGTATATTATCAGTGCCCTGTTCCTCACACCCTTTCCCCTCACCGGCAGGATCAAGGAGAACACCACCTGGGCCCCCATGCCCCTGACTGCCGCCCCCAGAGCTCTGTAGTCGCTTTTGATACTCTCCAGGTTGCTCCTGGCTGTATCATTTGTGCCCACATGGAAGAACAGCAGAGGGTAGCAGTCAGAGGGTCAGAGGAGCTTCAGCAGTCCCTCCACAACATCCCGCATCTGGGGCCCTGTCAGGCAGAAAACCTCTCTAGATGACAGGTCGGGTTGACAGATGGATGCCTCTGTCCCCCTCAGCAGGGATGACGCGCTCCTTCCTGGTGGTCTTGCATGGTTTGGGGTCAGGTGGCCCAGATCCTTTGCTTGAAGGCACATCCGGCTCCTCTTCAGTTTTGCAGCCTAGAGCTTGGAGGGCCGCATCTGCCATCTGAAGCTCCACCTGCATTGAAGCCTCTACCCTAGCAGGGACAGCTGCTCCAACACGTGCTGGGGAAAACTGCCCTGTGGTGTCACCACCATACCTGAGACTGTTTACACTGGTACAAATTCAGCTGAGGTCCCCTTCTTTGAGCCTTTTTCACTTTGTTGGTGTGACTATAAGATAGCAGTTTTTAATGCATGACGAACTGACTTTGTTACACTTGTCATTAAAAAAACCCTTTCAGCGGATGGTGGAGGAAGTGGAGAATTGCAGGTGTTTTCTTCTGTTAAATGATAGTTCACTCCATGGAAGTTAGATTCAAAGACTTGTCTGATAGAGAAATTGCACACTGTAATTACATAGCTTGTATCAGTTGAAGTACTTCAAATTTAGATGTTGCATATATGCAGAATGTATTTAAAGTTAGAAGTTAATGTGTTGATAAAGTGGACTACAATTGATGTACCACATTCCTTAGTGATCTTTTTTAGGGCTTTCAACATTATAACTATTTTTCTTCACTTAGTCTGGTGCAAATTTTCCTAATTTCCATGAGGATTTTTAGATTTGAGGCTGAAGTTGGGGGGAGGGGGAGAGAATTTAAGAACACCTTGGTGTTGATGAATTAGAGCACTCATTAGGCTTTTACCTTTGGATGTTGAGGAGTGAAACAGTTGAGTTTTTGCAGTGCAGAATCAGATCTGAGCCCTGGAAACCTGTACTTAGCGGTATGTGGACAGCATGCGGTACAGACTTCTCCTGTACCTCATGCTCAGACACCATGACACATTTAAAACAAGTCACATCTGAATCACTGAAAGAAATGTTTGATTGGTAAAATGGTTTTGTACCTGAATTTTAGGTGGGAGAGGAATAGAATCATAGAATCATAGAATCATAGAATGGTTTAGGTTGGAAGGGACCTTGAAGATCATCGAATTCCAACCCCCCTGCCACAGGCAGGGATACCTCTCACTAGACCAGGTTGCCCAAGGCCACGTCCAGCCTGGCCTTGAACACCTCCAGGGATGGGGCTTCAACAACCTCTCTGGGCAACCTGTTCCAGTGCCTCACCACCCTTAAAGTGAAAAACTTCTTCCTAATGTTTAATCTAAACCTGCCCTGTTCCAGCTTAAAGCCGTTCCCCCTCGTCCTATCACTACATGCCCTAGTAAAAAGTCCTTCCCCAGCTCTCCTGTAGGCCCCCTTTAGGTACTGGAAGGCCGCAATAAGATCTCCCCGGAGCCTTCTCTTCTCCAGGCTGAACAGCCCCAACTCTCTCACCTCTCCCTCATAGGAGAGGTGCTCCAGCCCTCTGATCATCCTCGTGGCTCTCCTCTGGACGCGCTCCAGCAGGTCCATGTCCTTCTTATGTTGGGGACTCCACAGCTGGATGCAGTACTCCAGGTGGGGTCTCACGAGAGCAGAGTAGAGGGGCAGAATCACCTCCCTTGACCTGCTGGCCACACTTCTTTTGATGCAGCCCAGGATACGGTTGGCCTTCTGGGCTGCGATCGCACACTGCTTGCTCATGTCGAGCTTCTCATCAATCATCACCCCCAGGTCCTTCTCCACAGGGCTGCTCTCCAGCCATTCTCCGCCAAGCCTGTATTTGTGCTTGGGATTGCCCCGACCCAGATGTAGGACCTTGCACTTGGCCTTGTTGAACTGCATGAGGTTGGCTTTGGGCCCACCTCTCCAGCCTGTCCAGGTCCCTCTGGATGGCATCCCTCCCCTCCAGCGTGTCTGCCTCGCCAAACAGCTTGGGTATCATCAGCAAACCTTGCTGAGGGTGCACTCTACCCCACTGTCCATGTCGCTAACCAAAGATGTTGAACAGTACGGGTCCCAGTACCGACCCCTGAGGAACGCCACTCGTCACTGCTTTCCACTTGGACACCGAGCCGTTGACCGCAACCCTTTGAGTGCGACCATCCAGCCAGTTCTTTATCCACCGAGTGGTCCATTTATCGAATCCATGTCTCTTCAATTTAGAGACCAGGATATTGTGTGGGACAGTGTCAAACGCTTTGCACAAGTCCAGGTAGATGACATCAGTTTTTTTTGTTTTATTTATTTATTTATTTATTTATTTATTTATTTTTTTATTATTATTTTTTTTTTTAGGAACTGGAATGGAATGATAAGAGTCAGCTGAACATTAATGAACTTTTGGAACTACTGAAGAATGAAGAACTGGGGGACTTTAAAGAAACACTAAGAGCTTGCCAGACAGAAATATCAATTATGTAATGTTGTGTAGAATCATATATATATATAAGATGTATTTTGTTAGCCACTTGCCACTCCCTGAGGTGATGGCCCAACTCTGAGTTGTTAATAAAGCAAACCTAGAGGTACCCACAGTCTGGTGAAATTCTTTAACACCAGCTGTCTTTAGATATTGCT
This sequence comes from Pluvialis apricaria, assembly GCA_017639485.1. Lineage (NCBI taxonomy): Eukaryota > Metazoa > Chordata > Aves > Charadriiformes > Charadriidae > Pluvialis > Pluvialis apricaria. Next base: position 26,458,721 of record CM030043.1, on the reverse strand, counting down.
GAACGACAAAAACAGCCAGTACTTTATGTCTAGACTGACTCATGGATGGTGGCAAATGCTCTGTGGGGGTGATGGCTACAGCAATGGATAATAATAATAGCTCGATTAAAAATTTGTCTTTCATATTGTTTTAAGTATTTCATTCTGACTGTATTGAGTTAAATCAGTACTAGCTTAAAACTGTAAATTATTTGTCTTTGTACATGCTGCAAAGTATTTTAAAACGATTCTGTTTAGGAACAGATAGTATTACCAGGCAGGAATCTAGAGAGGAGAAAAAAAAATCTGTTAACTCTGAGCACTTTTCCAGGGGAGTAATTTTTTAAAGATTTTTGAGAACATGGAAGATAATTGTATGCTGGTATGAACAATGTATTTCCACCAAATAAAGAACGGGTTGCTTTGTCATTACACGAGGACCCAGTTTGCTTGTGGTTTTCTTTGGGTTTTTATTGTTTTAATTTTTTTTTCCTTTTCATAATGATAACAAGCTGAGGTTGGGAATATACTGAAAGGACACATACAAATGCTGGTAATACTGCAAATGGTGTTGAACTAACAGGTTTTGATCTTGACTGGAGAATTATGGTTTATAATGAATGTTTCAGCAAAGCAAATTAGTTGACTCTCTATTTTTCTTCATTTTCCAGGCTCAAATTTGAATCGCTGTGGATTCAGAGGCTCTTCATATTTAGGGATGCCATTCAATCCATCCAAGGTTAGTTAAGTGTGGGAGAAAAAGATTTTCAGTTAGGCAGTAAATTATCGTGTATCTTTTTTATAATGTTCACTACAAAATTGTGGAAAATCTGGGAAACGGGGTTTTTTGCACTGTTAGTATACTGAAGCAATTGCAGAGACTTTAAAAAATGTGCAGTATTCTTAAAACGGTACTGCTTGTGTTTCCAGGGGCAGTGACATACAAATTGTGGCTTGTCTCAGTGCACTTCTCTGATCTATAACTGGGGAGGGGAAACTTCTCCAAGTCAACAACTCTCTGTGGACCTGGAAGTGAAGGGCAGAACAGCTCTGTATCAGGTGGTACAGCACATGCTGTTCTTCAGTGTTCCTCTTCCTTTGATGAAACATGGGGTGTTTGATTGTACCTGGTATCCATTCAAACATAGGCAAGGCTCTGCTCATCCCAGTCTGTGGTGGAAGACCATAAGAGAGGATGCTTTTAAGCCCACGGAACTGAGGTTCAAGAGAATTAAGTCTGTATAGGAAAAGAAATTGCCTTTAATACAGGGGAGAAAGGAGGTGAACAGAGGCTGCTAAAGATGATACAGAAGGCCTGATAGGGTTGGAAGATGGAAATAGGGGCCAGCGTGCAGGAAGGATTGTGAAAAAGATACAGAAGTTCTGTGTTACGTTTGAGAATGAAAAGGCAGATCTCCTCACTAGAGTGGATGAAAAATCTGAGAGTGCCCTAAATTATGAACAAGTATTTGATTTTTCTAGAGGACAGATAACAAGAAAATTTTAGATATGAGTTTATGAATACTGGGATACGAAATTGAAAGCAAGGATGGACACCTGATATGGTTATGACTGTAGATGAGTGTAAAAATGCTTGAACTAGCTTGAGTATGAAGCATCTTGTTTTGACCTCATTTTTATTTACTCTAACAGCACAGCTTTACATTTCTGAGTAGCTTGTGGGAATGTTAATCTGCACTAGAGTAATAACCACTTAATGCCTCTTCTTGTCAGCTAAGTATTCATAGTAGTAATATTTAGAAGTTATGCTTTATAACTAGGGAAAAATAATTATAAAGACAATTTTGTATGTCTTTACATCAGGTGCTACAGCAGTGTGTGACAGACAAGGTAATCTCTCTCTTGGTTTGGTTTGCTTTGGTATTTATCCCCTTTTACACTAGAGATGGTGTCTGCAGTGAGCTTCAATTGTAGTAGTAAGATGAAGTCATCATCTGTTTTAATTGGAATTCACCTCGGTGGCAATCTTACCTCCAACTGAGCTTGAAGGAAAGAAGGAAAACTTCTGCTTAAAACAAAACCTAAAACAATTTGGGATCTCTACTGGTGACTTATTGGGATACTTTATTAAAAGATAAAGCTTAAAGGCAAAATAGCAGACCATAATTTCAGTATGGTTGTAGGGTTTTTTTTTAAAAAAAGTTTTAATCGGAAGGAAGCTGGTTGTCTTCCTTTTCATAAGTCACCTAAAGAAGTTGTGGTTGTAAGGCTATTATTGTGGTATAACTGTTATAAAATTAATAAAGACATAATTTTTCAAACCAAGATAATAAAAATGTATAAGTCGTGCTTGTGCCGGAACCGGCAGCTCGGGGGCGGGCTGCTGACGCGGCAGGGGCGGAGCCAGCGTCACACGCGGCAGTTCTAAACGGACTGCCCAGGAGGCAGACACCCAGCACGAGGGCAACTGGTGGGCGTCACCCAGGGCGTCACTGCAGTGAGAGGGGGTGAACAGGGAGCAGCTCTTCAAAAGGTAACTTACTAAAAAACTCTTGACCCGGCCAGAACATCATGGTAAGAACTCGGCAGAAGACCATGGCCTCCCTGAGCTCTGCACCGAGCAGCTCCGAAGTGGCCACCAGACAGAGCTAGCATGGCAACATGCTGCCACCCAGGTGTCGGGCTGCAGGGAGTGCCCTGCTTTTGCGCCGGTGTTTGAATAGTAACGGTGAGCAGGCCTGTGGGCGGTGTGCCCCAAGTAGAGGAACTCCTTCAGCTAGTGATGGAGCTCCGCGAGGAGGTAAGCTGCTTAAGAAGTATAGGGAAAGTGAACAGGAGATAGATAGCTGGAGTCATGCTCTGTCTTCCCTGAGAGAAGCCCCCCCAGAAAGATCGAGCTCCACATACAATGAGCCCAACACCCTCTAGCGTTGAATCCTGAACGTGAAGATTCAGAAGACAGGGGCCAGTTGGCAACAAGTCCCCACCCGACGTGGCAGGCGTGCCTCCCAGGAAAACCCCCACACTATCCCAGGTGCTGTTACAGAACAGATATGATGTTCTGGAAAGGGAAGTGGAGGATGACAATAACAGTGCCTTGCCAAACTCTGAATTGCCACTGAAGAGCCAAGACAGGTTACACCTCGTATAACAACATCATCATTTAGGGAAAAAAAGACGGGTCCTTGTAGTAGGGGACTCGATTCTGAAGGGAGTGGAAGGTCCCATATGTAGACCGGACCCAATCTGTAGGGAGGTCTGCTGTCTCCCTGCAGCCAAGGTTAAGGATGTCCAGAGGAAACTCCCTACCCTAGTTAGGCCTACCGACTACTACCCTTTATTGGTTTTTCAGTTGGGTAATGATGAAATTCCAGTAAGGAGTCTGAGGGCGATAAAGAGAGACTTCAGGGCCCTGGGACTGGCTGGTCAGGGGATCAGGAGCACAAATAGTGTTTGCTTCTATCCCAACAATTGCAAAGATGATGCGAAGATTAACAGAAATGCCAGCTAATCAATGCCTGGCTCAGAGACTGGTGTCGTTGGCAAGATTTTGGGTTCTTTGACCATGGGCTGCTTCTCAGGACACCAGGCCTGCTGGCAAACAGACAGCAAAAGCCTGTCTCAGAGGGGAAAAAGGGTTTTAGGCAGCAGTTGGCGGGGCTCATTGACAGGGCTTTAAACTAGGTTCAGAAGGGGGATGGGGATAGATACAAGGTTGCTAGCAAAAATCCTGAAATTGGTGGGCTGGCACTAGACTTGGAAAAGACAGGGGGTGTAACCGGGCTACTTAGGAAGATGTCTGGGGATAGCAGAACTTTAGCTCCCTCCAGTAAAAAGGAGAAAGGACCTATAGCCCACCTGAAGTGCTTATACACTAATGCACGTAGCATGGGCAAACAAACAAGAGGAGCTGGAAGCCATCGTGCACCAGGGGTAATTATGATGTAGTTGCCCATCACAGAAACATGGTGGGATGGACTCTCATGACTATAATGTTGCCATGGATGGCTATAGACTCTTCAGGAAGGATAGGCGAGCAAGAAGAGGCGGGGGTGTTGGCCCTATATATCAGGGAGTGTTATGAATGCTTTGAATTAGAAGATGGTGATAATGGGATTGAGTGTTTATGGGTAAAAGATCAGGGGGGAGGGGCTAACAAGGCAGATATTGTAGTAGGAGTCTGTTATAGGACCGCCCAACCAGGATGAGGAGGCAGATGAAATATTCTATAAACGGCTGGGAGAAGTCTCAAGGTCGCGAGCTCTAGTCCTCGTGGGTGACTTCAATTTGCCGGTCATCTGCTGGGAATACAATACAGCAGGGAGGGAACAGTCTAGAAAGTTCCTGGAAGGTACTGGGGATAACTTCTTAACACAGTTAGTGAAAGAGCCAACTAGGGAAAGTGCCCTGCTGGATCTGTTGTTTGTCAACAGGGAAGGTCTTGTGGGGGATGTGATGGTCGGAGGCCGTCTTGGCAACAGTGACCACGAAATGATAGAGTTCTCAATTCTGGGAGAAGCAAGGAAGGGGGTCAGCAGAACTGCCACCTTGGACTTCCGGAGGGCGGACTTTGGGCTCTTTCAGGAGCCTGGTTGAAAAAGTCCTCTGGGAGGCAGTCCTCCAGGGCAAAGGAGCCCAGGAAGCCTGGATGTTTTTCAAGAAGGAAGTCCTAAAGGCGCAGGAGCAGGCTGTCCCCATGTGCCGGAAGACAAGCCGTCGGGGGAAAAAGACCGGCCTGGCTAAGCAGGAGCTAGTGTTGCAGCTTAGGGAAAAAAAGAGGATATATGGCCTTTGGAAAGAAGGGCAGGCCCACTCAGGAGGACTACAAAGAGGTAGTGAGGCTATGTAGGGAAAAAAATTAGGAAGGCCAAAGCCCAGCTAGAACTAAACCTGGCTTCTGTTGTCAAGGACAACAAAAAAAAGTTTCTATAAATATATTGGCAATAAAAAGAGGACTAAGGATAATCTCTGTCCTCTAGTAGATCAGGCTGGTAACGTATTGACCAAGGACGAGGATAAGGCTGAGGTCCTTAATGCCGTCTTTGCCTCAGTCTTCAGCAGTAGGACCAGTTGTTCCTTGAGTTCCCTAACCCCTGAGCTAGAATACAGGGATGGGGAGCAGAATGAAGCCCCTGTAATCCAAAGGGAAATGGTGAGGGACCTGCTTCAGCACCTGGAGGTGCACAAATCTATGGGGCCGGATGGGATCCATCCAAGGGTACTGAAGGAGCTGGCGGAAGTGCTCACCAGGCCACTCTGCATCATTTATGAACAGTCCTGGATAACCGGGGAGGTCCCAGCTGACTGGAGGTTGGCAAATGTGACACCCATCCATAGAAGGGCCGGAAGGAGGATCCGGGGAACTACAGGCCAGTCAGTCTGACATCGGTGCCTGGGCAAGGTGATGGAACAGATCATCCTCAGTGCATCACATGGCACATGCAGGAGAACAAGGTGATCAGGCCCAGTCAGCATGGGTTTGTGAAAGGCAGGTCATGCCTGTCAAACCTGATCTCCTTCTATGATGAGGTGACCCGCTTAGTGGATGAAGGAAAAGCTGTGGATGTTGTCTACCTGGACTTTTGCAAGGCTTTTGACACCGTTTCCCATAGCATTCTACTGGAGAAACTGGCTGCTCGTGGCCTGGACAGGTGTACCCTTCGCTGGGTAAAAAACTGGTTGGATGGCCGTACCCAGAGAGTGGTGATAAATGGAGTTAAATCCAGTTGGTGTCCAGTGACAAGTGGTGTCCCCCAGGGATCAGTGCTGGGGCCGGTTCTCTTTAATATCTTTATTAATGATCTGGATGAGGGGATTGAGTGGACCCTCAGTAAGTTCGCAGACGACACTAAACTGGGGGGGCGTGTTGATCTGCTTGAGGGTAGATTGGCTCTGCAGAGAGATCTGGACAAGCTGGACAGATGGGCTGAGGCCAATGGTATGAGGTTCAACAAGGCCAAGTGTCGGGTCCTGCACTTGGGTCACAACAACCCCATGCAGTGCTACAGACTGGGGGCGGAGTGGCTCGAAAGCTGCCTGGCAGAGAAGGATCTGGGGGTGTTGGTGGACAGCCGGCTGAGTATGAGCCAGCAGTGTGCCCAGGCAGCCAAGAAGGCCAACACCATCCTGGCCTGTATCAGGAATAGTGTAGTGAGCCGGAGTAGGGAAGTAATCATCCCCCTGTACTCGGCACTGGTGAGGCCTCACCTCGAGTACTGTGTTCAGTTTTGGGTCCCTCACTACAAGAAGGACATTGAGGTGCTGGAGCGTGTCCAGAGAAGGGCTACCAGGCTGGTGAGGGGTCTGGAGGACAAGCCTTATGAGGAACGACTGAGGGAGCTGGGGTTGTTTAGCCTGGGGAGGAGGAGGCTGAGGGGTGACCTTATCACCCTCTACAACTACCTGAAGGGAGGTTTTAGAGAGATGGGGGCCTGACCTCTTCTCCCACGTGGCAAGTGATAGGACAAGAGGAAACGGGTTCAAGTTATGTCAGGGCAGGTTTAGATTGGATATTAGGAAGCATTTTTTCACTGAAAGGGTTATTAAACATTGGAATAGGCTGCCCAGAGAGGTGGTGGATTCACCATCCCTGGAGGTGTTTAAGAAAAGGGTAGATGAGGTGCTTAGGGACATGGTTTAGAAGTGGGTGTTTTTAAATCAGGGTAGGTTAACGGTTGGACTTGATGATCTTAATGGTCCCTTCCAACCTCACTTATTCTATGATTCTATGATTCTATGTTTTCCCAAAGGTCTGGTGGGTCAATGCCATGCCATGCCATGTAGTACATTAAAAGGAGTACATACTTTTGGGAAACTTTTTCAAATCTTCCCCAGTGCATAAAGCTTGAAGAATGAGTTTTGCATATAGTTCTGAGATCTTGTAAAGCCCTTTGAAGATGAAAAGTTCAAAAGAACTGCAAAGCATCATTGTAGCTTGCCAGCACTTTCTGGTGTTTTAATTTAATACTCAATTTCCAATAGTACATGCTTCAAGCATAAATATTGTCTTTTCAGGAAATGCGTTGCAGCCCATCAGTGTCTCATAACCTGTTAGTTAATCTGTAGAAGAAACAAAGTGTAGAATCATGTAACTTGCGGAAATTAATTACAAGGTTGCTATATCTGGAAAACTGTTTGCAGAGGGATGTGCTTTTTATTCAAACATCATAATACTTTTTATTGCACCTGCATTAAAGAGATCAGATCTGCTTTAATTTATTGGCATACAAAGGTTTAAAGTATTTCCAGAGTTGTTCCCCTAAAATGTTCTGAAATGACTCAAAGAAAGAAATACTTGGAAATCCACTGTGATAACTTTGAATTATGTTTAGTAGCCTTTTTCTTTATTTGCCATTAAAAAATGGTCAATTAAATGTGTCTTTCAAAATAAAAGAAACCTGTAAGCTTTTTGGTTTTGTGTTGGCAGTTATTTATTTCATGCTGCTACAGTGATTTCATTTTTGGACTCTGAGAAGGTGCAATACTGGAGCTAGCCAAATATCTTTTATCACTAGAGACACTTTAAGATAATAGAAAAAGAGCAGGGGATATGTTAGATCCTCCCAACTTTACTAAATGTTACCAGGATAGCTCATTTGTTCTCTCATTTTTTTTTTACCATTATCCTTTTAGTGTTTGATTGTAGTGTCTATGCAGCTCTTTGGGATGGTAGCAAAAATGAAGCACAACCATATCCCCTTGACCAACTCCCCATGCGCAGTCTTAACAAGCCTTAACAGTCTTAACTGTAAATGAAGGCTGAGGGCCACTTTTATCAGTGCATTTGAACATGAATTGTTTCAAATTAGAAAATAATCATTTTCTGAAATGGCTCCAGATTCTTTGGTCTCTCATGTTTAGTGTTACTTGAGTTTAAAATAGCTTTCAAAATTAGGGGTTAACAGTCTCCTTACAGTTTCAGACAGGCCTAGGTCTTTTCAATCTATTTATAAAGTGTTACAAATCAGTTTTAGGGGCTAGATTGAAAGCCAGTGCCTAGAACTTCTTTGTAAGAGTGCGGGAGGTAACATATGTTTTCACTTGGAAAAAAAAAAAAGATCTGTTTTGTGTTCCCAATACGATGCTGTATTCTCTCAAGGCTGAAACAATCCATGTTTATAACACTGATGCCAAGTGAGAAAAAAGCTGTTTGAAAGTCTGAGTCTGCCTGTGTAGCAGTATATTTGGTAGCACTCTTTAGTGTTTGGAAAGATCTTGCCTACATTATTGCAGCATAGGTAGCTTTTTAGCCTTCTCTGCAGTGGTCAGCAAAAACTGTTGATATCTGTGAATTAAGTTTAAATAGTTGTTCTGGGTAATGTGTTATGGAACATTATCAGGTCACTGAACCAGATGTAAATGTTTGAAAGCTTTCCCTCACCTTGCATCCTTAGCGTTAATTCTTTTAAGGAAGACTCAGGTTGTGAAGACCATGATGTTCGCTTTCATAGAGCAGGACTGTTTTACTCCATTGCTGAAAGCCAAGTTAATCCGGTTCCTATGTGTCCTGAAAACAGGAATTATCACAAAGGATGGAGTGTATGGAGGCAACAGGACCTGGCCATATCCCCATAGTTGGGTTCTCAGAGTATGTCTGCATCAGTGTTTTAGTTCAGGAGAGCGCTTTATAAGGGTACTTTAATGCGCTTGCTCTGCAGAGAGAGAGAGACAAACAAACTGGATTAATTTTGAATGAAACTAAACCAGAAGGTGCATCCTGAATGTACTCATCCATTAATGGGCCTTTAGTCCATGAAGCCAGACTACAGCTAGCACAAATTCTGAAATGCACATAGTGCCTTAGTGGGTGTGGGATAATTGCTGGAGGTGACTTAGAAATTAAGTTATATTCACATTTTGAAGAAAAGTACAGCATGGATGAAACTTTCAGGGGCAGAGTGCAGCTTGTATGCGAAGGACACATTTCACAAAGGTTCCCTAGGCAACCTTAGATGTTAACAACATTGGGGGAGTCCGCTGCGCTAACTCTAAGAAAAAACAGTGCGGAGGATGGAGCGGAGTGGAAACACCACGGCCAAACTCTGTCATGAAATTGGAACTTGAGGGCCAAATAGAACCCTTGAAGGTCTTATGGAACTGATAAGCTGCCTAATTGTTACCCTGAGCCAACAATCTGTCATTTTTTGACAAAATGCTATCCTCTGGGTGAACTTTGCTCATTCTAATACCAAAACACACCTCCATCCCAAAAGCTACCCGCCTCCAAGGTGCGACCACTCCTCACGGAGTCTGCGCTCTGAATTTTTCGTAGTCTATACTTTTAAAAGCAAAGCAAGAGAATTTTACACCAATCATAACAAAAATATGTATGACTAGAGTCCCTCAAGCTCTGCCTGAAAGGTAAAAAATAGTATAAAAATAGCTTAAGAGAGGAGGGATGTCAGGGAAGATACCAACGCAATCAGGGAAACACCATCACTGACCACCCCTGACTTGTGGGATCAGTTGACGGGCTGAGCCTCTCTTCCCCCCCATAAGGATGCTTGTGGGCAAGATTCGGACACTTGGCTATACCAAGTGCTTTCCTGGGAAACTTAGAAATCTCCATAGAGTTGTTTTATAACTTAGCGCATTTGTAGCCAGGCTCTGTATTACTAACATCCTTCGTATTTGCACGTGCTTTGCAGACAGTCACTATCACCAGCAATCCAAAAGAACTTGTGCATCTGTTGCTTCGATAAACTACACTTTTCACCAATCTAGCCGTGAGAGTTCATAGTGAACGCGACCCAACTCCTTAAGTGTGGCCGTGCTAGTTCATGGAACGCCGCTAGATCGAATTGTGTATGGTGTTATGAGTGCATCCGTAATCGTGATAGCTCAATATACATATTGAATGTGACCGGACTTCTAACACCACATTGGGCATCACTCAGAATCTAAGCCTAGCCGCCCCCAGCCCCTCTGATACAGGCTGGAATGCAAGGGGGTTTATTTTCTGCCAAATTACTTTGCCCTTTAACGCAACAGTGGGTCACATTTATTTCCTGTGGATGTTTAGACTAAGTGTTTCACAATTCATAGGCAGTTTAACACCTTTCTTGTTGATCGTTTTTGAGATGTAACGGCTGTCTGTCTTAAAAAAGGCTTAATTTTGGTTATCTATGTGTCCTTGGCCCATGAAACTCATAGTTTGAGATGATAGCAGCGATGTTTTGGGGTTTTCGTGGTTTGTGACTAGCCTGACAGTTTGATTATTTGTTGCTGCTATTCCTTTGGTCTGCAGTGTCTATGAAGCATAAACAGATGAATTTAACTAAAAATAGCTTTATTTGTAGTACAGAACTTAAGAAGCAGCTTATTTTAACCAAGCACAAGGGTGCCCATTAAAAATCAGTTGCTTTGACTATGGTGTCTTTGATGAATTCAGAGTAGACTTTTACACAATGTCTGAATTACTTTGTCCTATGTAGCAAAGACAGTTTAACGACGTGTTTTTCTATTAAATACACATAATGTTTAAATGCCCTTGATATCCAACATAAGTCAAGAAACTTAAAAGTCGGTAGTCTTGTAGTTCAGGTATTTTTCTTGCATTTAATTTCCATTCAGTAAACAAAGTGCACTTTTCACAGAATCACAGAATGGTCAGGGTTGGAAGGGACCTCTGGAGATCATCTAGTCCAACCCCCCTGCCAGAGAAGGGTCACCTACAGCAGGTTGCACAGGATGGCGTCCAGGCGGGTTTTAAATGTCTCCAGTGTGGGAGACTCCACAACCTCTCTGGGCAGCCTGTTCCAGTGCTCTGCCACCCTCAAAGGAAAGAAGTTCCTCCTCATGTTAAGATGGAGCTTCCTATGTTCAAGTTTGTGCCTGTTACCTCTTTTCCTGTCACTGGGCACCACTGAAAAAAGACTATTCTCATCTACCTGGCACCCTCCCTTTAAGTATTTATAAGTATTGATAAGATCCCCCCTCAGTCTTCTTTTTTCTAGACTAAAAAGCCCCAAGTCCCTCAGCCTTTCCTCATAAGAAAGATGTTCCAATCCCCTAATCATCTTAGTAGCCCTCTGCTGGACCCTCTCCAGCAGTTGACTGTGCTTCTTGAACTGGGGAGCCCAGAACTGGACACAGTACTCCAGATGCGGCCTCACCAGGGCAGAGCAGAGGGGGAGGATGACCTCCCTCGACCTGCTGGCCACACTCTTCTTGATGCACCCCAGGATGCCATTGGCCTTCTTGGCCACCAGGGCACATTGCTGGCTCATGGTCATCCTGTTGTCCTGTGTCGAAAGCCTTGCTGAAGTCAAGGTAGACAACATCCACTGCCCTCCCCTCATCCACCCAGCCAGTCACGCCATCGTAGAAGGCTATCAGATTAGTCAGACGTGACTTCCCCTTGGTGAATCCATGTTGACTACTTCTGATAACCTTCTTCTCCTCCAGACGCTTGGAGATGATGACCAGAACAAGCTGTTCGTCATCTTTCCAGGGATGGAGGTGAGGCTGACTGGCCTGTAGTTTCCCAGGTCATCCTTGCTGCCCTTTTTGAAGACTGGAGCGACATTGGCTTTCCTCCAGTCCTCAGGCACCTCTCCTGTTCTCCAGGACCTTTCAAATATGATGGAAAGCGGCCCAGCAATGACTTCTGATAGCTCCCTCAGCACTCACAGGTGCATCCCATCAGGCCCCATGGACTCGTGGGTATCCAGTTTACCTAATTGTTCTCTAACTTGTTCCTCTTCAACCAAGGGAAAGTTTTCCTTCCTCCAGACTTTCTCTGTTACCCGCAAAGTCTGGCACTCCCGAGAGCTGGCCCGAGCAGTGAAGACAGAAGCAAAGGCGGCATTCAGCAACTCCACCTTCTCTGCATCATCCGTCACCACAGCACCCGTCTCGTTCAAGAGCGGGCCCATATTTTCCCTGGTTTTCCTTTTGCCTCCTGTATACTTAAAGAAACCCTTCCTATTGGTCTTGACATCCCTTGCCAGGTTCAATTCCAAGGTGGCCTTGGCTTTGCTCGTTTCATCCCTGCATACCCTGATAGCGTTCTTGTACTCTTCCCAAGTGGTCAGTCCATTCTTCCACATACTGTAAACTTCCTTCTTCTACCTGAGCTTTTTCAGAAGCTCCCTGCTCAGCCATGCAGGTCTCCTTCTTCCCTTGCCCGATTTCTTGCTCCTAGGGATGCACCGATCCTGAGCTTGGAGGAAGTGGTGCTTGAATATCAGCCAGCTCTCTTGTGCCCCCCCTACCCTCTAGAGCCCTCACCCATGGGATTTCTCCCGGCAGTTTCTTGAAGAGCTCAAAGTTAGCCCTCCTGAAGTCTAAGGTTGCAATCCTACTTGTCCTTTTGTGCACACTGCACTTAATCCTGAACTCTGTCTTCTCATGATCACTGCAGCCAAGTCTGCCCCCAACCTTAACATCCTCCACCAGTCCCTCTTTGTTTGGCAGTACTAGGTCCAGCAGTACACCTCTCCTTGTGGGCTCCTCCACCACCTGAGTCAAAAAGTTATCATCAATGCATTGGAGGAACTTCCTGGACTGTACATGCCTGTCTGTGTAGCCTTCTCAGCAGATATCAAGGTAGTTGAAGTCCCCCATGAGAAAACCAAGGCCTGTGATTGTGAGGCGGTTCTCACCTGTCTGTAGAAGGCCTCATCAACTTCCCCATCCTGATCAGGTGGCCTGTAATAAACACCCACAACAGTGTCTCCCCTGTTACCCTGCCCCTTAATCCTTACCCACAAGCTCTCAACTTGCTTTTCATCCACCCCCAGGCAGAGCTTGATACATTCCAGTTGCTCTCTCATATAAAGAGCAACTCTGCCACCTTGCTTTGCTGGCCTATCTTTCCTAAAGAGAACATAGCCCTCCATGACAGTGTTTCAGTCATGTGAGCTATCCCACCATGTCTCAGTAATTGCAATGAGATCATGGACCTCTACTTGAAATAAGTACTTTTTTTGTACTTGAAAACATTTTATTGGGGGGGATGAGATTATTTTTCCCTTAAACGTTCACTTCTGTAGTCTCAAGGGTACAAAAGTAGAATTTTACGTTTGGAATGTTCTATGTTTCTAGATATTCTTGAAGAAGGCTTTTTGATTGGGTTTTCTTTTTTTTTTTTGGTTGGATGTTTTTTTTTTTTTAATTATTTTTCTTTCAGTAATTCAAAGGCCTATGCCAGAAAAAGCATTTGGGAGCTTCTGAGGAGGGTTCATCTTTGCTTATGTAACTTTGAAATTTAATGTTGCATAGAAAAAAAAATAGTCCTTCTTCAGGTGCATATGATCATTTTTTCTATAATTTGATAAAGGAAAGGAATGTTGTTAGACAATTTTGAAAAATATTTTAAATATTAAAAAACCAAAAACCTAAGCCCTGCTCAAGGTTATCTAGCTCAATACAAAGGTGTACATACGTGTAATGGAGCCATTTATTAGTCTTACTTTAATCACAAAAGACACTCTCCCATCCATACAAATTTTGGAAGCATTAGCAACTATCTTACAAAACCTTTAAAAGTTGTTGTAATCTTTTCCTTTCAGAAAAAAAACATTTCAGTTCTACTTTGTGGCATAAAATTGTCACAGGACCAGTTTCTACAAATTTAATGACTTCCCATTTAATTTTCTACCTCTTTATATGCAAAAAAAAAAAAAGTAATTTTTTCTTTTTTTGTCTGGAACGTCTAGTTCTTCTAAATTACGTCTGTCGTGGTTTTAGACAACGTCCCCTCAAAGAAACCCTGTTATTCATGCCCAGGTGTGTTAGCTGAATCAGTGTGTGAAGTATATATTGTTATGTGTAGGTAAAACATGATATGTGATGAGTTGTATGCCAAGCCTGAAGTAATTCCACGGAGCCTAGAGCAGACTAGTGAATAAATATAAATATTTAAATATCTAAATATATATATTTATCTAAATATAGATAAAGTGAATTCTAATGCATTTTACATTTGAACAAATTATATTTGTTTTACATTAAAAAAAAAGCATGTATGGTGAACAAAACCTTAGAGTAAGTTTACATGTGCAACTTCATCTTGCTAGTAGGGTAGAGCACAAAGTTTTATACACCCCCGGGGGTCTGAAATCCTGTATTTGGAAAAACAGTATGCTACCCGCACATGTTGAAATGTTTGCACGGAAAAGAAAGAGGAGATGACATTTGTACGTTGTCTAGATACTGTAGTGATTGATACTGTTTGTTGGGGGGGCTGTTATTTTGTATCATGAGCATACAGTATATGCGCTTATAACACTTCTGTAGTCTGTTTTTATTGCGGCAAATGATAGTGTAAAAGAAATACCTGCATTCGCACAAACAATAAAGACCCAGTTATTTTAACAAACATATGTAGGCTACCAAAGCTTTGCAGACAATATGGATGTGTGTGTATATAGAAAAGTACAATTTAGAGAAAGCAGGAATTTTCGGTTACGTTGTGTTGACACGGGGTGGAAAATTGCCATTTAAAGGGGAATATTCTTTTGAGATTTACAGATGTCTTAGAAAATTTATTGAATATCCAAGCACCCTTGTAGTAGTAAAGACATTTGGATAGAATTTCTGTAACCATGGTTTTAAAAACTCGAGCCTGAATTTCCTTAGCGTAATTCTCATTCGCTTAGTAAATATAATCTTCCTCTGGAAACATAATTTTCAAAATTAAAAATGAACTGTTTCACTATATCTACTCTGCTCTTGTGAGACTCCACCTGGAGTACTGCATCCAGCTCTGGGGGTCCCCAGAGCATCAAGAAAAAGAAGAAATCTTGAAGGAGAAAGAGAATTCAGAAAAAAATGCTCATGGAAATGTCTTTGTCGTGAAGAAGCTCAAAAGCAAAAAAGAGAAGAAAGGAAAAGACCTTCTTGCGGCCTTTCAATAATTAAAGGGGGCTTATAAGAAAGATGAAGAAAGACTTTTTACCAGGGCCTGTAGTACAGGACAATGAGCAACGGTTTTAAATTGACAGAGAGTAGATTTAAATTGGACATAAGGAAGACCTTTTTTACGATGAGGGTGATGAGACACTTGAACAGGTTGTCCAGAGAAGTTGCGGATGCCCCGCCCCTGGAAGTATTCAAGGTCAGGTTGGACGGGGCTTTGAGCAACCTGATCTAGTGATCATCTAGGTTGGACCTAGATAATCTTTAAAGGTCCCTTCTGACCCGAACCATTCTATGATTCTGTGTTTGGAAACTTAGTTTTCTTTATAGTTGCTGATGTGACTTTTTGTAGGCATTTGGTACTAAATATTGAAGAACCTTTACAGATTTTTTTCATCTGCTAATGTGTGTCGTGTATTTCATTTGACAAAATATGTGAGAAGTTTTAGCTACTGAGCTGGGACATCCTTTTAGAGCCAGAATTGGTTCAAATTTGGATTTTCAGCAGAGACTCGCTTTGTTTAAAAGTAAATTAATTGATTACATGAAATTGAATAGTTTTCTGTGACAGCAAGTTTGTATCACTCTATATATGGATTTTTAGAGTGAAAATCTACATTTCAAATGTGTTGATGCATCACAAGGGTTAAGCTGCTTATAATAAAATTATGGTATGATAGGCCAAGAGAGTGATGGGAGCACTGGCTCAGGGATAGGAGTGGGAGCCAGCTACGACTGCTGAGATTTTTGCCCCACTTCTTTACAGAGACCCCAGGGCCAGAAATGAGGGAGAGGAGGGGCAGCTCTCAGCACTCCCCTTTCCCCTTCTCTGTTGAGTAGCTAGAGCTTTTTCAGTGCTGCTGAGGCCACTTTCACCTTGTTTTGTGCCTGCCTACTGCAGTGTGATTCCCTAGTATGAGAACAGTGGGCAATAGGTATTTTTATCCTAGCTTCTTATTTAAAATAACGTTTTCTGGCTTGGGAAACAAGCATGATTTGGCCTGAAAAATATTGTGTACCCATACCATAATCTCATTTAACTTGTTTTTGTATTGCTTTTTGCATGTCTTTTTAATATGAATTGCAAAATAAAATTGGCAATTAACATAATCCTAGTAAAAGTGCTTTAAAAACTTGTCCATCTTTGCTGCTCAGTACAGAAATAGCTCTTTTATCCTCTTTAAAGGAAAAAAAAAGTCATCTTCCAGTTCTTCCAAATTGATCCATCCTAAGTACCATCTTAAGTATCCAAAGTCATCTTGTTACATGTGGTTTGTGTTGTCATGCATCAGTACAGTCCAGGATGTACCTAATAAATATCACAAGGAAAAATAATGATTTTATGACAGCTGTATCAATCTCCTTCCTTTTTGGTTTTGTACCATGTAACTAGTTAACATTTAACTCTCATTTTAGCTTCCTAGTTTACTTTATTTGTTATGCAAATAGTTTGTTTAAACTATGATTATTTTTTTATAATGTAGATGAAAGTAGATGAGGGGCTAATTTGTTTTCCCTTCAACTGACAGAGAGTTTACAAATAATCCCTCACACTACTTTCTACTTGTAGATCATTAGGTTCTAAAATCCTTGCAGAAGGAACCTGTAGAGGTATGGCTATTTAACAGAGAGTTCCCCCAACTGCCAGGGAACTAATGCCCAGTAGTGTGTCAGGATAAACTTAGATATGGTTCAGCACATTTGATTATTTTCACTTAACTCTTGCATGAATCAGTGTTAGCATAGTCTTGTTCCAAAGCTTCCTGCTGAAGAGCTGTTTCAAGGGTAGCAGAGCTGTGCAGTAATTTAGTTTCATCCAGAAAAGTTGAGTGGGATGCGTTCAGTCTAACCATAATTAGTGAAGGGAAATGAACTGTATTTACCTCTTTAATAATAAAAAATGAATAAGTGATTGTAATATAAATTCTTATGATGTGGGTTTGTTTGTTTCTTTCTTTCTTTCTTTCTTTCTTTCTTTTTTTTCCCCTTAAGGGTCCTGGTATGTCTCATCCCTATGATAGTGGGCACATAGCAATGACTTACACAGGTCTTTCGTGTCTGGTTATTCTTGGAGATGATTTAAGTCGAGTAAATAAAGATGCCTTACTGGCAGGACTGAGAGCTCTCCAGCTGGAGGATGGAAGGTAAAAGATATAAAATATCTTGCAACTCTCTGGAAGGTTAATAGAAAACCCAAGTGTAGAATTAAACATAATACACACTTTTATGAAAATAGTTGTATAATATTTTCTTTCTACCAGAAAACATTTTGGTGGGGATAAGCAATAGAACAACATGCTAGTTTACAGGACCACTTTATGTACAGAGTTGCTTTCATACTGGAGAATGATGATGTTTGCTTACAGCTGTAGAAACATGCTATTGGAATGTTAATGGTTTGGCTTGTGTCTTGGGGATAGTTGCTTTGTTTGGTTGTTTTTTTCTTATATCTTTCAGATAAGTGAGGTTTTCTCTATTCATATTCTCTGGTTTTGCAAGGCCCTGGTGGAGCACTATTAAGATGATGTTTGCTCTGCTTTGTGGGAGGGTGAGCTTTATTTAGTTTTGAGAGATTCAGTCCATTAATATACAGGATTAATTGACCTATAACAGGAATGTAATGTTATTAAAATTCATTGTGAGATTCATCCTCTTTGCATGCTTTTTTAAAAAAGATGGTATATACCCTTTGAACTACATCTATTTGGGTTTTATGTAGCCTGGAGTTGGTAGCTAAAGAAAACTTCTGCTAGGTTACATGATCTGCCTGTGTACTTATATTTTACTGAATATAATTTTTAAAGAGTACTTTAAGAAATGCATAACTGTAGAAAACTTATTCCTAAAGAAATTATGTTTCACTTCATATTGAAATTGCTGTCCCCATTTACTAGCTACGAAAGCCTTTGTTTTGGTCAAATGGCTTTGTATTGCCTAGAAGTCTCCTATAAATAAAACTTCTAGTACAACAGACATTTTCATACCTATTAAAACAACTTTTACTGCACCAAAGGGGAAGGATGCACAATGGCCGGAACCTGACCTAACATCTTGTCCAGATGGAAACAGCAAGTGAGCTGAATGAGGGAAAGAGAAACTTTTCTGGTGTTACCCTAGTATAAGTATACTAGACTTAGTTTTTATTTCTTCGCCCATATCTTTTATTAACTAAAAAAAATGTAATTATATTGTCTCTTTTTAAATGTCATGAATAAATGTGTGTATTTGCAATTCTACTTTACCTTGGCTTAATGTAATTTGAAGTATCTAGATAACTTACAAGGCACTTGTTACCTGAGGATGGGATGAAGTTGTAAACCACAGCACTGGCACATCTTAAGTGTCCTGGTTCCCAAGAATATCCTTTGCTATATCCAAAGAGTAATGAAGTGGATCCCCATTTGAGCTGCAGAGAGCAGGAGCTGGCAACCTTGAGGTTAGGAGAGATGAAACTTTCTCCCAGTAGGTGTTGGAGGCTTTTATATGCAACAAGATGGAATACATACCTGAATCCCAGGGTCAAAGGTGGTGCTTGAAAGACTGTCCAATGTAAAAATATTCCAACTAGCTCTTTGAACCAAATGGAGGCTTATCAGGAAGCAAATCACAGCATCAGTCATCTTTTTAAGGGTCTCTGAGAGAACACCAGATTGTATCTAGATAACCTAGATGTAACAACTTTAAAATCTTTTCGGAGTTTGGAAAGAATCTAACCATTAGAAAAAAAAAAACAAACAAACAAGTAATTTTCACCATTTATGTTAGAAATTGTAATGATAACAATTACATTTATACATACATGGGAATCTGATCCTAAAGTTAGGCAGGAAAGCCGTGTGAGCTATGAAGATTTCTAGGTGTCCTGGTTCCAGTGGGGATAGGGTTAATTTTCCCAAGGATCCGGCAGGAGACACAGGTATTCCATACTGTGTGAGCCATGCCCAGTCTATAGCTGGGAGAGCTGGCTGGGGGGGGGGGGGGGGGGGGGGGGGGGCAGGAAGTCGCTGCTTGGATCGGGCTGGGGCTTCCCGGGTCCAGTGGGTGAGCGGTGGTACATTGATCGTGTTTTGTACATTCCTCTATCAGTATTAGTGTTGTTGTTTTCTGGTTTTTTTCACTGTTCTGTTAAATTGCCTTTATCTCAACCCATGAGTTTTGCCTTTTTCTTTCAATTCTACCCCACAGCTGTGGGGGGTGAGCAAGCAGCCGCGTGGTTCTTCGTTGCCGGCTGGAGCTAAACCACGACACTATGGAGGAAAAGAATTCTGCTAAGAATAGTAGATTCTACAATGATAACTCATACATCAGTGTATACTGTGATACATGAAAGAACGCAAACAACACATTTGGATAAATAAAGACCAGTGTCATGACATTACTGGAAATAAGGTTATCCAAGCCCCTAAATGTTAATAGTGTCACCGAAATCCTGAATAAACTCCTTAACACCAATGTAATATTAAGAAGCAGGCATTCTCTTTATTGCAGCGCTGGATGCACGGGGGATCACTCCGCCCAGCGTGCATACCACAGCTTCTAGCTAGACCCTATTTATTGCAATGTAGGCTTTACATATTCATTACAATTATACATATGAAAATTATTTCATTAACCCCTCCCAGCCGCACGTGCACTTTCTTCCTTAGCGGTGGTCCTGAGAGTCCTTGGTGGTTTCTTTTCTCTTCTTGAAGGGGCCGCCTTGTTATTCTTTGAGCGAGCTTTGTGCTCTGTCCCACAGTTTCCTTTCATATCAGTCTCATAATTGTGCGCTTAACCTCCTAGACCGACTTGTACTAGCCTCCCGCTCCGGCCTTGAGTTACAGTCCATGCTGTCTGAGTTCTTTGCAGTTATCTCTTTCTACATTATTTCCATTCTGTCTGCAATTTAACCATTTCCGCAGCTGCCTGAAAACCCCAATTTTGTATCAGTTCCCCCCTTTGAGACTTCTGAAACTTCCTTCAGGATTCTCACTTCCAAATACTTTTCTCGATTGCCCTTTTAATGCATCCAAGACTGATTGCAGTTAGTATCACCAAAGTTATGAAGAGAATAATTCCTTTACATAACCAGACTAACCATCCTTTTAAAGACCATCCTCCAATCCCTTGAAGAATCTTGTTTAACCAATTTTATTCAGCTGCGTCTCGAATAGCACGACTATCCTTCGCTATTTCTCTCATTTTCTCTGTTCTTGCAAATCCCCAGTTACATTTGGCATATGTATACAACAATGTTCCTTATCTAATTTTAAAAATCCACAAACTCCTTGTTCTTTTATCAAGAGTAAATCTAGGGCCAATCTATTTTGCAGGGTCATTTTGGTGTTTGCTTGTTGATTAGTCTGTTGATTAACTGGAATCCTTTCTCTGTGGCTTTGGAGAGTACTTCTACTTGCCATGTCAAATTTTCTAACAAAATTCAATTTTCCAGAGCCATCAATCCTGGTAACAGAAAGTCCCCAACCAAATTCTACAGCTTTCGAGGGTCCCGCCCATCTGTCTTCCTCTTTGGCTTCCCTTCTTACCTTTCCCCAAAGACTGGTTTTTATTGGGTTTTGTCTCCACGTGGGACATAATGTTTGAAGTCCTAATGTGATCTGCTGGGTAACTGAACTTAAGTGGAGTCGTGTAGTCCAGAATCCATTTGAAGTGACCCAGACAGAATATCCTGGGGAAGGCATTTCTGGTTTGCGTGTTTCAGAATTATGGGATTTGCACTGACTCATCAGGGCCGTTGTAGCATTAAGAACTGCAGTATTACTGGTATTTAATTTTTGTGGACACCTCCAATTAGCTCTGCTGATATTGTGAATGGGGTGTGTTCCCCATTCTATACACCACTCAGTATGCCCCATGTATATCCAATGTCCCTCCACAGGTCTAGTCCAAGTTTTAGGTCCTTTCCTAAGGATTGTGCATTCCTGGATAGTATCTCTAATGTGTGTGTCGTTAAAAACACACTGTGTATGGAAGCTTCCCCCTGTCCCGTGTGAAGTGTACCTTGCGTCCTCCAACACACTTCCCATCCAGAGAGAGTTATCCCGACCATCCCGTTGTCTCCTTTAATCGGGTCAGCAAGCACCATGCTTCCCTTGGTCCACCAGTCACCCTTCTTGTCCAAAAAATGGGAAATGTTTGCTCTTCTGACTGAATTAGTGATGTTTCCCCACTCTCTAAGCAGGGATAAGTTTACGGGGATTATTCCCCAAGGGATAGGTTGTCCTGCTGAATGGGGTACTGGGAGACAGGCGGTTACACTACTCATATTCCGCATCCTCCTGAAACTTTTTATCAATTGCAAAAACAAGTGTTCATCCTTCCCATCCTCTGAATTTACACCCCGCTTAGCCCTGTGATGCGTTTGAGTGTTATAGTATTCCTGCCTTGTCACTGTTTCCTTGCTGAGGGATTTCATACATTGGATTTGAGACCCTGAATATCTGTCTCGTTCCTTCCAGCTTACATTCAAGCAACAGCTTGAAGTTGATCTGTGCTGTGCTCTACAAATTAATCCTTTAGAATCCTGTACCCTTACAGATAAATCAAACCCTTCTGATAGATGAGAGGTGGGGATCATCCAAATAGGCCTTCTCCTAACCCAACGACAAACCTCCATATTGTCTCCTGACGGCCACCTTACCTTGTTGGCCCCTACCGAAAATTTCAACTTGTCTCCCTTCGTTTCTTTCTGGATAGTTTTCACCTTGCCAACAGAATGGAATTTCACCAACATCATAAGGTTCAGGATCAGTACTAGTCACTACAATACTGTTAAAAAACCCCATAAAACAACTCCAGCATATTTGCAATGGATCAAATGCATCCTTATCATGATAATTCAGTTCAAACAGCGAAAGTAAATATGGGCCCGAGTCCTTTTGTCTGGTGACCTTAATTTTCAAAGGTCTGACTGGAGTAGCTTCCCAGGAGGGTCCAGGAGCAGCCTTCAGTCGAGTGTAGTGGACTCACGGTTCTTTACCTGCAATCTTTACAGTGGTAAAAGTGGTTAGCAAGACCTGGTATGGCCCTTTCCCTTTTTCCTGCAGCAGCTCAGAATTCCAGGTTTTTACACATACCCAATCTCCCGGTTGGTATGGATGAACTGGGGTGTCCAGGGCGAGGGGTCCTGTTAAGACAACATGTTGCCGCAGAGCTGTAAGAACCTTCCCTAAAGACCCTCAAAAGGGCTAATGAAAGGGCTTGCGGCCACTTCAAAGATGTTTCTTGACATATTTTACTGACTTGCCTTCTTAGTGTCTGATTCATCCTTTCTACCTGTTCGCTTGACTGAGGCCTCCACGGCGTATGGTAATCCCACTTGATACCTAGGATTTCACTTAGCTGGTGCATCACATCTGCCACAAAGTGTGGACCCCTATCCGATGGCATTCCTTTCGGCACCCCAAATATTGGTATAATTTCTTTGAGCAATATTTTGGTCACTTCTCTGGCCTTGCTGGTGTGGCAGGGAAAGGCCTCGGGCCATCCTGAAAAGGTGCCTATCAATACCAATAAGTACCTATAACTATTCTGTCTTGGTAACTCAGAAAAATCAATCTGCCAATAATCCCCTGGGGAGTTTCCTCACATGGTAATTCCTGGGGCTGGTTGTTTTCCATTCAAGGGGTTGTTTTTCAAACAAATGGGGCATTTTGTCGTCACTGACTTTACTATCCCAGTCATTCCTACACTTACAATCCCACTTCGTAGACTATGCACCATAGCCTCAATTCCCCAGTGTGTCTCTCTATGTTTTTCTTCTACTATTTTATTCATTACCTGGGGTAGGACTATGACCTGTCCTACAGGAGTTATTAACCATCCCTTCTCATTTGCTGTTGCCTTTAAAAGTGACGGTAGCTACTGATCCACTTTGCTATAATGTCGAGGTTTTACCTCAAACCAGGACATATAATTAGGTCTCAGGTCTGGTAACTTCACTTGTTTTTCTGGTACTAATGCAAGGATGCCTTTTTCAGCTGCCTCTTTAGCGGTTTTGTCAGCCAGTCGGTTCCCCACGTTCACTGCGGTCTGTCCAGATTGATGTGCTTTACAGTGCATTATTGCCACCTCTTTAGGTTTTTGTATGTCCTGTAGAAGTTGGAGGATGTCTTCCTTATATTTGATAGGTGAACCTTGGGCTGACAACAGTCCTCTTTCTTTCCAAATAGCCCCGTGTGCATGAACCACGCCAAACGCATACTGTGAATCAGTCCATATATTTGCCTTCTTTCCTTCTGCTATGTTCAGAGCTTGTTGTAATGCCACCAACTCCGCCTTTTGGGCCGATGTATTAACAGGTAATGTTCCTGCCTTTATTACCTGTGTGGTCGTGACAACCGCATATCCAGCCAGTCGTTTTCCCTTTCGGACAAATCTGCTAACCATCCGTGAACAGCTCCACCCGTGGTTCATTCTTGAGGTCCTGTCTGCTAGAATAGACCTGTTCAATAGTCTGTAAACAATCATGATGTAATGATTCAGAATCTCCTGTATCTGAATTTAGAAACATGGCCGGATTTGTTGCAATCTGTCGTGGTCTAGGCCAAATCGGCCACTGGGGACATAGGGGACCCCAGATGGGACCGACAGATGCTCCCCTCTATCTCTCTTCAAAAAGAGAGGCAGAGGAGGGAAAAAAAAGACTTATGAGTTTAGAAGGAACTAAACTACTTTAATGAAATATTAATAATAAAAATAAAAGGAAATAATGATATATACACAAAACTGTATCAAGCTCCCAGGATGACGATCACGACACCGGCAGGCACTGGGGGAGTCCCAGGCTGGACTCAGTGACGGACGGGAACTGGATTCCGGATCTGGATTCATGATCGGGACCAAAGGCAGACAAACAGACAGAGTCCTCCTCAGACATCAGCCACTGAAGGAAGAGGGCTGACCCTTTGATCCCTCAGCTTTTATACTGAGCATGAGGCAGATGGGATGGAATACCCTGTTGGTCAGTTCTGGGTCACCTGTCCTGTCCACTCCTCCCTGCAGGTGGGACCCCACTGCGCTTTTCCGCTTCCGACCCTCCAACGGGGCAAATAACAAAGTTGGATGGCCTTGGGTGTTATAGCAATAAGTATAAGCAAGAGCCTCTCTGCATACCATGCCTGGACATCAGCTATAAACATAGGTCTTATCACTCTGAGAGAGCGAACATTGTGACGTGCGGAAAACAGACTTCACAACCGAGAAGGTTGTGAAGTAGGTATGTTTATTCAGCGCTGGGCAGCACGGAGGGTCGCCCCACCACAATCGTGCGCGCCCAATGCAGCGGCTTTCTCAAATATATATATGACTTAATTACATAATCATGAGATTTCCCAATACGCCTATACATATGCATGACCTGTCCCCGCTTTGTATTAAAATTAGCTCTAAGAAATAATTTTCATAAACTTCTCCCAACTGCGCTTGCGCAGTGACTCCTGGTGGTGGTTGCTGAGGGTCGTGAGGATGAAGGCTGATGATTCCTCTTCATGACCGCAAGTAACCTTTTGTCTTTGCGCAGACTCAGTTCTTCTCTGGTCTTTGTCCAGGCCGCAGGGTTGGTTTCAACTGCTTTTTGAGACATGTTCTTGTTCATTATCAGGAGCTGTCCTTGGTGATGTCACTAGACTTCTTGCTTCGTCTAGTTTTCAGTAAACATTTAACCGTGGGTTCTATCAGGCCTGCCTTTTAAGTTATATCACTACTACTACCCCCTGACTCAGTCTCCCCTTTTCTAAAAGATTAGTAAATTGTTTTACTACTTCTGATTCTAACGCTATATTACTATATTTTAACATAATGGTTTTATATTTTTTCAAAATACTTGTTAGACTCTTATTTCCGTCGTAGTTGATTCTTCTTCCATTCGCTATAAGTCACCTGTGTTCTGACAACACCATAGGGCACACCGGATCATTAAACAAAGAACTACAAACAAAATCACAAGTATAATCATTATAACAAATAATTGTTTCAGCCACATTAGGTTTGGTAGCCAAGAGGTTAGTTTTTTCCAAAGCTCGAAAAACCCCCATGAGGTATCATCTTCGCTCACTTTATGTAAGATTTTCGTTTGGTCCCGGATTTCCTGCAAGTCTGTAGTAACCCGTCCGCTCTGATCTACATACACACAACAGCTGGTATTAAGTATTGTGCGTACTCCTCCCTGTGAGGATAACAATAAATCTAGGGCCATACGATTTTGTAGTACTACTTGTGACGAACTAGAAGTTTCTTCTTGTATAGTTATGATGGCATCTATAGTCTTTTTCTCGATGTTCTCTACTACAGCTGAGATGTTCACTATTGCTTTTTCTAGTTCACTCACACCTAACCAGGGAATGAACCATCGGGCAAAGCTGTGGAAAGCAGTTGGTCTCTCTATCAAAGGGTTGCTTGTTCTTCGATCTCTGTTTAGAGTGGTACTTCGCTTTTTTCCTAGGACTCTGTGTCGCTTTATCTATGATAGTAATATTAGGAACTAAGGCACCTAAAGTACATGCTCCCTGCCACCCCAGAGGTAAAACCTTCCAAGCTGTGGTGCCGCACAACCAATACCACCCTGTTCCAAGTGGTACCGGAAGGCCAATATAATTTAGCAGCCGGAAGGCTGAATCAATATTAGTTGCGTTCAGTTAAATTACAATTTAAATATTCTCCAACGGACTTACCTTTCCCTGAGCCTACCAGGCAACGATCTCCAGTAATGTTGGCTGTTATGGTTTTAATTTCTAGTTTTTGGCCCCATTTGGCTGGGGAATCCTTCCTAAGAGTGGTGTTAGTCCAGTAACTAGAATTTGTCCAAGGAACACTTAATGGCAGTGGAACGCCTATCAAAGGTGTCCTATGACTAGAATATCTTGGCATTTGAGTACAAACCCAACAACTGGTCTTGTTTATGATCTGAGTAATATTTTGTGTTATTTGAACATAAGAATTTCTTTGCCAAGCTACCACGCTAATTATGTGTAGATAGACAAAATACAAACAAATCTTGGTCCACATTCTACCTTCGTAGTCTAAGTTTCAAAGGTCCCTGAATTTCGGAAGTCCAAACCCTTCGTGGTGCTTTCTTCACCCTGGTGTGATGTATCCAGGCATTCTGTTCCTTGATTCTGATTGCTGTGAAGGATGTGAGGAGTACTTGGAATGGTCCTTCCCACTGCGGCTCCAAAGTCTTTTCTGTAAGAGACTTTATATACACATAGTCTCCAGGTTGTATATTATGTACAGGCCCATCCAAACCCCAACTTCGAGTTTCAACCACGTTTCTCAATTTTGCTGAGTTGTTTGCCTAATGCTGCCATGTAGGAGGTCATGATTTCATCCCCAAGTTGTGTGGACGTCCCTTTCTGTATTCCATAGGGTTGTCCATACAAGATTTCAAAAGGGCTCAGTCCTTCTTTTGCTCTTGGCCTAGTTCGTATGCGCAAAAGAGCCAAGGGAAGAGACTGAGGCCAGGCCAAGTTAGTTTCCTGTCCCAATTTCACAATCTGCTGTTTGATTAAGTGGTTCATTTTTTCTACTTGGCCACTCGACTGAGGGCAATATGGGGTATGCATAATGGCATATCCGGCATACCTTCTACCACTTAGGACATAGCTGCTTCCATCCGTGAACCAGTTTTCCATGTTTTCCATAGGACTGTCTTTCAGGTCCGAACGGCTCGAATATGTTGCTTCGATGGTCTCCAGACAATCACGATGCACTGGTTCTCCCATATTCCCACTGAGGAAAGAGGCTGGATTGATAATGTTAGTGACTTAGTGACTACAATTTCCACATCATCTTGTTCTACCATTATAGCCTGGTATTTCAAGAATCTCTGTTGGGAAAGCCAGTGTCCACCTTTTGCTTCCAGTACTGCAGATACTGTATGGGACACTAACACAGTCATTTTCTGGCCCAGGGTGAATTTTCGGGCTTCCTGAATGTTTAGTACTATGGCCGCGACCGCTCGCAAGCATCCAGGCCAACCCTTCGCAGTTGTATCCAATTGCTTGGAGAAGTAGGCAACTGCTCGCCGATACGGGCCTAGATCTTGCGCCAATATTCCTAGGGCAATTCCCTGTTTCTCGTGAGAAAAAAGGAAAAACGGTTTACTCACGTCTGGGAGTCCCAAGGCTGGAGCTGACATCAAGGCCTTCTTCAGCGACTCGAAGGCCTGTATGGTCTCTTTAGTCCATTTAAGGGGTTTCTGTTCAGTAGTTGTTAGTGTATACAGGGGTTTGACAAGCAGCCCATAATTATAAATCCACAGCCGACACCACCCAGTCATCCCCAGGAAAGTTCGTAACTCTTTCACTGTTTGCGGTCTCGGAGTTTGGCATATCGTCTCTTTTTGGGCCTGTCCCAAAGTCCTTTGTCCAGCACTGATCTCATAGCCCAGATAAATCACCTTGCACTGCACTATTTGGGCCTTTTACTTGGATACCCGGTATCCCTGGAGCCCCAAAAAATTCAGCAGACTCACCGTCCAGGTCATACAAGCATCCTCTGTCTTGGTGGCAATCAAGATATCATCCATATATTGTAACAGTTTCCCTTCCTCAGGCGGGGCTTCCCTAGACTCAAGGTCTTTTGCAAGCTGATTACCAAATATGGTGGGGCTGTTTTTGAACCCTTATGGTAACACCGTCCAGGTGAGCTGAGTCTTACGTCCACTTTTAGGATTTTCCCATTCAAATGCAAATATTTTCTGGCTGGCTTTATGGAGAGGGAGGCAAAAGAAGGCATCCTTCAGGTCTAAAACAGTAAACCAGGTTAGTTCAGGTGTCAATACAGTCAGTAAGGTGTATGGATTCGCCACTACTGGGTAGAGGTCTTCAGTTATCTTATTTATAGCCCGTAGGTCCTGGACTATCCTGTATGACCCGTCGGGTTTACGGACAGAAAATATGGGAGTGTTAAAATCAGATTCACATTCCCTTGGCAACCCTAGTTGTAAAAATTTTTCTATTATTGGTCGAATTCCCTCCCTGTCCTCCTTCCTCAGGGGATATAGTTTGATTCTTACCGGCTGTCGTCTTTCTTTGAGTTTGACCTCAACAGGTGAAGCATTTTCGCTCTCCCGGGTACATCGGTGGCCCATACCCCGGGGTATACCTGGTTTGTGATTTCTTCGCTGATTTCTCCTTCTGTGAGTATACTAGCTACAGATAAACTCATTATTTGGATATACTGTTGTTCATTTACCTCCAGAGTAATCTCTCCTTTTTCAAATTTAATTACTGTGCCCAATTGCTCCAACAAGTCTCTCCCCAAAAGTGCCTTTGGGGAGTTAGGCATGTACAGGAACCTATGGATGCCCCATTGTTTTCCCAATTTATACTTCAAAGGTTCACAAAAATATGCCTTTTCACTTTGGCCAGTTGCCCCTTTTACTACGATATAGTCATTCCCCAAGGGCATCAAAGCTTGGTTTAAGACTGAATACGTAGCTCCTGTGTCTACCAGAAATTCTACTTTCTTTTGTTCCTCCCCTAGCTTCATTATAACCAGTGGATCCGCTAGGGTAGATTCCCCTGGTCCCCGTCAGTCTACCTTCACATGGGCCAACGCTCTTCCTTTCTGATTGTTTCGTCCCTTTTCCTTATTTCTCCGCTTTTCCAGACAATCATCTTTCCAATGTCCAAATCTTTTGCACAACGCACATTGGTCCCTGCTTAATCGAGGTGGTCCTCATCTGGATTTTCTTTCTTCCTCCTCCCTGACGACCGCTATCACCCTTCTTTGTCCCCGTTTGTAATCTTCTTCTCTATTACCGAACACTCTCCATGCCTCATCCAGTAACACTTCCAGATTTCTGCTTTCTGTGGGTTGCAGCTTTTGGAGCTTGCACCTAATATCTCCTATAGACTGACCCAAAACCAGAGAAACTAGTTGCTGTATTCTTACCGCTGACCCAGGATCTAGCGGTGTGTTGCAGCGCATCACATCTCTCAGTCGGTCCAGGAACTCAGATGGTGACTCGGAAGGGCCTTGCTTAATTGAGTATAATACTGACCAGTTGATAGTCTTGGGAATGGCTCTTTCCATTCCCTTTGAAATCCACCCCTGATATGCTTGTAGCCTTTCCATATGTGCTGACCTATTCGGATCCCACTTTGGATCCTGCAGGGGGAGGTATTCTTTAACGTCCCCTCCTGTAGCCTTATAATGGTCCTCAGCTAAATCCCCAGCAACCTTTAGAATCAATTGCTTTTCTGTTTCCGTCATATATTCTAATAGTAACTGTATGTCATTCCAATCGGGGTTGTGTTATTTTACAATAAACTGGAAATGTTTGGTTACACTTACCGGATCATTCCTGTAATCCTCGGCAACCCTTTTCCATGCTTCCAAATCGGTAGTGGAAAAAGGTACCTTAATCAACATCATCCCTCCCTCAGGCCCTACTGCCTCTCAGAGCGGTGCCTGTAAGGCTGTTGGGGCACACTTTCTCCTAGTACGGAAGGATACAGGGCTGTCCGGAGGGGTGGGGGCTCTATCCGAATCCACATCTTGTTCCTGTGACCGAGGGGGAGGCTTAAGCAAATCAGTTAGATCTTGTTCTGATGCTTGGTGAGTCTTATTTATTTTAGTACATCTCTGTCCAATACTACATGCCGAGCAGCACCGCTTCAGTTTACCCTTAAGTTCTTTGTTATTCTCTCGCTCGAGGGCAAGTACCACGGGGTCCTGTGGCGGCACCATTCCACAGTCCCTTTGCCACTCCGGATGGTTTCGGAGGGTTAAAAACATATCTGCATATGATACTTCATCCCACTTCCCTTCTCTTCTCAAAAATAGCATTAATTGCAAAAGAGTATTATAGTCTAGTGATCCATTCAGTGGCCACTTAGCTCCATCTTCTAACTTATACAGTGGCCACCACTGATTACAGTACTTAATGAGAGTTTTCTTACTTTCTGTACCTCCAGTTCCAGCAATCTCTTTCCAATGAACAAGCACACAACCTAAGGGACTTTTCTTAAGAATGCCCCCTTGAGTATTACCCATTCTTAATTTTCTTTGCCTTTCTAGTCTTTTCCCAGTCCTCCTCCCATACGTCCCAAATCTCCAGGATTACACTCTCCTCTCCACATACAAACTTTACTATCTCGGATTCTTGTTGGGCTCTTTCCCAATCATAAAACTGAGGGATTTGGGGAAGGCACTTAGGACACTCAGTTTTCTGCCTTTTGGACAAACAATACCACCTTTTCTCACAAGACTTACACTTTAACAAAACCCAGGCCGAGTGCCAATTCTCGCCCAATTCGTTAGTTGAAATCAGCCCACATACAAAACAAGGGATCACTCCTACATATCCATTGAGAAGGGGATTAAAAAAGGTATCTGGAAAAGGTTGTTCCCAATCTAAGGCTACTATTTGTCCAGCTGGTGTTAAATATGCTCCTTTTAATAGGATTCGTTCCTCCCCCCTCCTTATCCAGTTTCCTCCGTCGTTTAAATATTCCCAAGGTTTGAGCCCAAACCACCGAAGGAGTGACCCTCTTTGTTCCGCCACTTTAATGATCAGCCAGACCCCCGATTCTGGGAGATTTGACTAAACACTACAGCAGCCTAACTTACTGTCGTGGTTTGGCCTGAGCCGGCAGCAACGAACCACGTGGCCGCTCGCTCCACCCCCCGACAGCCGTGGGGGGAAAATAGGAAGAAAAAAAGGCAAAACTCGTGGGTTGAGATAAAGGCAGTTTAACAGAACAGCAAAGGGAAGAGAGAACAGTAACAATAACACAGATAAAGGAATATACAAACGCGATTAGGGCACCGCCGCTCACCGACTGGACCCACACCACCGCAGCCCGCGCTGAGCAGCAACTCCCTGCCCCCTCCCCCCGGCAGCTCCCCCCCTACCGCCCGGGCATGGCTCATATGGTGTGGAATACCTGTGCCCTCTCCCATCCTTGGGGAAATTAACCCCATCCCTGCCGGAACCAGGACATTATCCACCCCTTATTCCATACCATCTGCGCCATGCCCAGATCCTACAGTTCCCAATCATTTACCACCACTTTTCCCCTGTCTTTTATATTATATACATATGTACATCTATATACACACAGATTTAATCCCCACCCGTCCATGGAGCGATCCCTCTAAAATGTTCATTGAGTTTAATTTAGTCCATCACTGTGGGGCCCCATCTGTGAAAGCAATCTCTCAGGACAGGGGCGAGAAATGTGGTGTGGTGCTGAGGACTGGTGCCTGCTGCAGTTTTGGAGCTCACGGGCTGATGTACCCGGTGTGGGCCCATGCCTGCAGTTCGCAGGTTGAAGAATGTTTGAATCTCAAGGAAGTGCTGGGCGCCAGCTGATGAGGTCAGTTCTTATTACCTCACCGCTGCACTTTACTCCGCTTTATCAAAGTCCATCTGTCATTGGTTTGGGAGATTCTCACCGTAGTCCACTTGATAGCAGGTATAGTAATGATGACACACAGTGACAGGGTTGTTTAGCACATACCATCATAAGGATTTGATTCATTGACTATTCTCACCTAGAATCAAATCCCCATGAGGTACACACCGGACCTCCCCATCCTCCCGCATCACCCACCACGTGCACCCAGGTCCTTGTGCAAAAGCAATCCCACAGATGGGTTTGCCTTTGCCTGAGGCAGGGCTAACCCAGACTGTCTTCCCTAACATATTCTTCATGTGCACTACAGGGACTTTATCCCCTTCTACTGTACGTGGAAGTTTTGATTGGGCAGGGCCAGCTCGGTTGGCAGATCCTGTGATGTTGACTAGCCAGGTGGCCTTTGCTAAATGCGTATCCCAGTGTTTGAAAGTCCCACCACCCATGGCTCTCAGTGTAGTCTTTAACAGTCCGTTGTCTCATTCTATCTTCCCTGAGGCTGGTGCATGACAGGGGATGTGATATACCCACTCAATGCCATGCTCTTTGGCCCAGGTGCCTATGAGGCTGTTTCGGAAATGAGTCCCAT
This sequence comes from Pluvialis apricaria, assembly GCA_017639485.1. Taxonomy (NCBI): domain Eukaryota; kingdom Metazoa; phylum Chordata; class Aves; order Charadriiformes; family Charadriidae; genus Pluvialis; species Pluvialis apricaria. The sequence continues at coordinate 26,426,966 of CM030043.1, read as the reverse complement.
TGTCTGACTCAATCCTCTCTGGAGTGCCATGTCGCCATAAGACTTGTTTTTCAAGGCCCAGGATAGTGTTCTGGGCCGTGGCATGGGGCACAGGCGTATCGTTTCCAGCCACCCGGTGGTTGCTTCCACCATTGTGAGCACATGCGCTGCCTGCCTTGGCGGGTTTGTGGGAGTGTAATATAATCAATCTGCCAGGCCTCCCCATATTTGTAGTTTTAGCCATCGTCCTCCATACCAAAGAGGCTTTAACCGCTTGGCTTGCTTAATTGCAGCACATTTTCACATTCGTGATAACCCTGTGCAATAGTGTCCATGGTCAAGTCCACACCCTCCGGTCTCGAGCTCCATCTATATGTCGCATCTCTTCCTCCTGATGGCCTGAGTGCATCATTGAGCCCGGACCGAGCTATGAATAATTCACCTTGTGTTGCCCAGTCCAGATACTACCGAGTCCACTTCAATCTTAGCGGCCTGAATCTACCTGCTTGGGGGGGTTGTTTTGATGTTCCTCTTGGTCGCGGACTCCTGGGTACGTGGCATCTACATGACGTACTTTTCACAGCCAGATTCTTCTTCCGGGCAGCAATATCTTGCCACAGTTCAGCCCGCCCAGATAGGTTTACCCTCTGCGCTGCCAGTTGCTCTGCTTCCACTGCTGTAACCACCCCCACAGAGCATTTGCCACCATCCATGAATCAGTATTGAGGTAAGAGTACTGGGCCATTTCTCTCGTTCAGGCAATGTCTAAAAGCCAGCTGGATGGCTTTCACCTCTGCAAACTGGCTCGATTCACCTTGTCTCTTACAGTGGCTTCTGCAACTCGTCGTGTGGGGGCTCCACACAGCAGCCTTCCACTTCCGATGCTTTTCCCACAATCCGGCAGGACCCATCAGTGAACAGGGCATGTTTCCTCTCATTTTCTGGTAGTTTATTATACGGTGGAGCCTCTTCTGCACGCGTCACCTCCTCCTCTGGTGATATTCCAAAATCTTTGCCTTCTGGCCAGTCCATGATCACTTCAAGTATTCCTGGGCGATTGGGGTTTCCCATTCGAGTTCGTAGTGTGATCAGTGCAATCCACTTACTCCACGTGGCATCAGTCGCATGGTGTGTAGCAGGGACCCTTTCTTTGAACATCCAGCCCAGCACTGGCAGTCGAGGTGCCAAGAGGAGCTGTGCCTCAGTACCAACCACTTCCGAAGCAGCTCAAACCCCCTCGTATGCTGCCAATATCTCTTTTTCGGTTGGAGTATAGCGGGCTTCAGATCCTCTGTATCCCCGACTCCAAAACCCCAGGGGTCGACCTCGAGTCTCCCCTGGTGCTTTCTGCCAGAGGCTCCAGGTAGGGCCATTCTCCCCGGCTGCAGTGTAGAGCACATTTTTAACATCTTGTCCTGCCGGACTGGCCCCAGGGCTACTGCATGAACGTATTTCCTGCTTAATTTGTTCGAAGGCTTGTCGTTGCTCAGGGCCCCATTTAAAGTCATTCTTTTTCCGGGTCACTTGATATAGAGGGCTCACAATCAGACTGTAATTTGGAATATGCATCCTCCAAAAACCCACAACACCTAAGAAAGCTTAGAGAGAACAGTAACAATAACACGGATAAAGGAATATACAAACGCGATTAGGGCACCACCGCTCACCGACTGGACCCACACCACCGCAGCCCGTGCTGAGCAGCGACTTCCTGCCCCCTCCCCCCCCCCCCCCCCCCCCCCCCCCCCCCCCCGGCAGCTCCCCCCCTACCGCCAGGGCATGGCTCACATGGCGTGGAATACCTGTGTCCCCTCCCATCCTTGGGAAAATTAACCCCAACCCTGCCGGAACCAGGACACTTACATATTTACAAATCTTACAAACACACCGCAAAGCAGGACTCCCACTTGTCTCACAGCATCGCTGTACACACACACAAGCGCTCTTAACATAAAATACCTGGGCGTTTCATAGATAAAGTACGCAGTTCCTACTCTAGTTATTATCCCTCCAGCAGCTGCAAATGATATGAGGCTCCCTTACACTTCTCCCGCTTCATATACAGTCATTAGCAGGTCCGTCCTGGCTCCCGATTCCGGGATGCAGCAATAACCTCGGATTCACTCGATCTACTCCCAAGATCGCTAGCGGCCGCTCTATCGGTCAGTGAATCCCCTTACTACAATACAGGGTACCCTCCTCCCATACAGGGACTATGCTGTACACCAGATGTCTCTGCGTGATTTACCAGCAGCCCCGGCCAAGCGTGGCCATCCCCTACAACTTACTGGCCCCCTTAAACATACCGTTTGCCCACGGCTTCAGGAGGTTTTTGTGTACTTCCATGGTGAGCAGCTGGGAGTGGAGGCTCCTCCGAGGAACGTACTCGTGGCGCGCCTAGGGGCGTCCGCTCCGCAGTCGATCCCACAGCCGAGTAGAGTGTCTCCTGGCTGGCTCGCCAAAATGACGTTCAGAACACAGCACTTCACAATCCGAGAAGGTTGATGAAGTAGGGTATGTTTATTCAGCGCTGGGCAGCACGGAGGGGTCGCCCCACCACAATCGTGCGCGGCCCAATGCAGCGGCTTTCCTCAAATATATAATAAGGACTTAATTACATAATCATGAGATTTTCCCATATACGCCTATACATATGCATGACCTGTCCCCGCTTTGTATTAAAATTAGCTCTAAGAAATAATTTTCATAAACTTCTCCCAACTGCGCTTGCGCAGTGACTCCTGGTGGTGGTTGCTGAGGGTCGTGAGGATGAAGGCTGATGATTTCTCTTCATGACCGCAAGTAACCTTTTGTCTTTGCGCAGACTCAGTTCTTCTCTGGTCTTTGTCCAGGCGGCAGGGTTGGTTTCAACCGCTTTTCGAGACATGTTCTTGTTCATTATCAGGAGCTGTCCTTGGTGATGTCACTAGACTTCTTGCTTCATCGAGTTTTCAGTAAACATTTAACCGTGGGTTCTATCAGGCCTGCCTTTTTAGTTATATCACTACTATCACAGTATCGTCAGGGTTGGAAGGGACCTCTGGAGATCATCTAAGTCCAACCCCCCTGCCACAGCAGGGACACCTACAGCACGTTGCACAGGACGGTGTCCAGGTGGGTTTTGAATGTCTCCAGTGTGGGAGACTCCACAACCTCTCTGGGCAGCCTGTTCCAGTGCTCTGCCACCCTCAAAGGGAAAGAAGTCCCTCCTCATGTTAAGATGGAACTTCCTGTGCTCAAGTTTGTGCCCCGTTACCTCTTGTCCTATCACTGGGCACAACTGAAAAAAGACTATTCTCATCTACCTGGCACCCTCCCCTTAAGTATTTATAAGCATTGATAAGATCCCCCCTCAGTCTTCTTTTTTCTAGACTAAAAAGCCCCAAGTCCCTGAGCCTTTCCTCATAAGAAAGATGTTCCAGTCCCCTAATCATCTTAGTAGCCCTCTGCTGGACCCTCTCCAGCAGTTCCCTGTCCTTCTTGACCCGGGGAGCCCAGAACTGGACACAGTGCTCCAGATGCGGCCTCACCAGGACAGAGCAGAGGGGGAGGATGACCTCCCTCGACCTGCTGGCCACACTCTTCTTGATGCACCCCAGGATGCCATTGGCCTTCTTGGCCACCAGGGCACATTGCTGCCTCATGGTCATCCTGTTGTCCACCAGGACTCCGCCATGGTCCCTTTCACACAGCTGCTCTCCAGGAGGTCAGCCCCCCAACCTGTCCTGATGCATGGGGTTATTCCTCCCCAGATGCAGTACCCTACACTTGCCCTTGTTGAATTTCATCAGGTTTTTCCTCTGCCCAACTCTCCAGCCTGTCCAGGTCACGATGTAATGGCGGCACAGCCTTCCGGGCGTGTCAGCCACCCCTCCCAGTTTTTGGTGTCATCAGCAAACTTGTTGATGTATACACTCTATCCCTTCATCCAGGGTCAGTTGATGAATATATTGACCAGGACTGGACCCAGTACTGACCCCTGAGGGACAACCACTAGTTACTGGCCTCCAACTGACTCTGCACCACTAACCACAACCCTCTGAGCTCTATCTGTCAGCCACTGTTCAATCCACCCCACTGTCCATTCATCTAACCCACACTTCCTCAGCTTGCCTGTGAGGATGATGTGGGAGACGGTGTCGAAAGCCTTGCTGAAGTCAAGGTGGACAACATCCACTGCCCTCCCCTCATCCACCCAGCCAGTCACGCCATCGTAGAAGGCTATGAGATTACTCAGACGTGACTTCCCCTTGGTGAATCCATGTTGACTACTTCTGATAAACAACTTCTCCTCCAGATGCTTGGAGATGACGCCCAGAACAAGCCGTTCCATACTAGTACCCCCTGACTCAATTGTCTGCACAATATGCTGTTAATTTCAGTAGTTAGAAGAGGCGTAGCTAAGAAGCAAAGTTACTGAACAAAATTGGTCCTGTTTTACCACAAACCAGGACACAATAGTAGTTCCTAGTTCTACATCATCTTGTTCTAACAAGACTACCTGATATTTCAGCATGCAGCTCGGGGATAACCAATGCCCCCCCTTTGTGTTTCAGGACAGAAATCACCATGTGTGAAACATACACAGTAACTTTCTGTCCTATGGTTAGTTTTCTAGCTTCCTGAATCAGAAGGACAGTGGCTGCTACTGCTCGCAAGCATCCTGGCCATGCCTTACTTATGTTATCCAGCTGCTTAGAAAAGTACCCCACGGCCCTCCTCCATGGTCCCAGCTTTTCAGTCAATACACCCAAAGCCAGGTGCTGATGTTCATGGAAAAACAGCTCAAAAGATTTAGACAGATCAGGTAGTCCTAGTGCAGGGGCTGACATCAAGGCTTTCTTCAGATACCTAAAGGCAGTCTGGCATTCAGGGGTCCATAATAAATGGTTTTCCTTTGATTCTTTTATAGCTTCATAAAGAGGTTTCACCAACAGTCTGTAATTTATTATCCACAATCTGCACCATCCAATCATTCCCAGAAACGCCCTTAATTCCCAGACAGTTCTTGGTTCTGGGATCTGGCAGATAGCCTCCTTTCTGTCAGTTCCCAATCTTCATTGCCCCTGTAAGATCTCAAAACCCAGATAAGTCACAGTCTCCTTTCCTATTTGTGCTTTGTTCTTAGACACACGATATCCCCCTTGTCCCAGGAAATTCAAAAGCCTTATGGTCTTCTGTAGGCATTCTTCCCGAGTTTCTGAGGCCAACAAGATGTCATCCACATATTGTAATATTACCCCTTCTGGGTTTTCTCTCCTCCACAGTTCCAATTCCTTTGCCAACTGGATACCAAATATTGTAGGGCTGTTTTTAAACCCTTGAGGCAACACAGTCCAAGTGAGTTGTGTTTTTCGTCCGGTGGTGGGGCTCTCCCATTCAAAGGCAAATATTGCTTGGCTGCTTTTATCTAAAGGTATGCAGAAAAAGGCATCTTTGAGGTCGAGCACCATAAACCATTTATGTTGCTCTTTTAAGGCTGTTAGTAAAGTGTAAGGATTAGCTACCACCAGATGAAGATCTTGGACAGTCTGATTTATAGCTCATAAATCCTGAACCAATCTATACTCTTTGCCATTATGTTTCTTTACAGGTAATATTGGAGTATTGTATTCTGATTTGCATTCTACTAATAGTTCATAATTTAAAAACTTAGTGATCAGTTCCTCTAATCCCCTCCTTGCTTCCCATTTAATAGGGTACTGTTTTTGTCTTACCGGCTTTGTCCCAGGCTTCAAAACAACTCTTACTGGTTCTGCCAATTTGGATCGACCCGGAACTCCGCTGGCCCAAACTAGTGGAATAAATGCATCTTCTATTTCTGCAGGGATCTCCTCCTCCAGTCTCTGAGTATTCTGTAACATAAAAATTCTCGCTTCCACTGCTTTTGACTCAGGTATTTTCAACTGCACCTCCCCGTCTTTAAAAGTTATTTGGGCATCTAATTTACTTAACAAGTCCCTTCCCATCAAGGGTACCGGACATTCAGGCATATATAGAAATTGATGGGCTATCCACTGTTTTCCTAACTTAAATTTTGAGGGCTGTAGGAAGGGCCTGTTTTCTCGTTTCCCTGTCGCACCAACAACACTTACAGTTTCATGACTGAATTTTCCCTTACAGGTATTAAGTACTGAATAAGTGGCTCCGGTATCTACTAGAAATTCTACCTCTTTGTTCCCCAGATGCAATGTAACCAGGGGTTCAGCTGGGGATGATTCCCCTGGTCCTCTTCAGGATTCATCTAAGGTCATGAGCTTAACTGCTTGAAGAGACGGGTCCAGGTTTCCTGCCTGGGGGCATTCTCTTTTCCAATGGCCTCTCTCTCTGCAAATTGCACACTGGTCTTCAGCGGAGACAGGACCGTGCGAATGGCGGGGGTCTCCCTACTCTTCCACGTCCTCCCCCAAAGTACCCTCTCCCAGTTCTCCCTCCCCTCTGTCCCGCGGTCAGGGCTGCAATCAATCTTCCTTCTCTCTGGTTTTCTCACCTGATCTGTCTACTTTCTTTCCCTTTTCTCGATTATTAAACACTGTCCAAGCTACTTCTAGCATTTTACCTAGATTTCTCGAATCTGCCCCTTCCAGCTGCTGCAATTTCTTCCTTATGTCCGGAGCTGACTGTCCCAGAAAAATGGAGGCCAATTGCACTGCCTCCTCTGGCCTTTCTGGGTCTAAGTTTGTGTATTTCCTAGCGGTGTTCTTCAGTCGTTCCATAAATGCCGATGGTGACTCATTAAGTTCTTGTTTGACCTCATACAACTTTGACCAATTAATTGCTTTTGGCATGGCATGCCTCACTCCAAACAACAGCCACCTCTGATATGTGGTTAAAAGTCCCCGGGGTCCTGGCTGATTAGGATCCCACCTTGGGTCTGTAGTGGGAAAATTCTGCTCTATCGTTCCGTTAGCATGTGCTCCCTCTACTTGCTTTCGAGCTGCATCCAATATGTTGCCGTGAAAAGCTGAAATCAGGACTCAATAGTCAGAGTGACTATTAAGCAGGTATTCTTTATTGCGGCGCTGGACGCACAGGGGATCACTCTTCCTAATGTGTGTGCCGTAAAGGGTTAGTTATACAGCTTATATACATGCCATATATACATATTCACAAGGTTTCCGAGAAATTATCAACATATTCATTAACTCATTATCATAGGTTACTACCCACTCCCGCATGCGCACTATAGTCTCTCGGTGATCTTCCGAGACATCTGGTGGTCATTTACTTCTTCCACTCCTCTTCATTGCAGTGTCCCCCTAGTGAACTTTAGCTCTTTACCTCCCTATCTTGCTAACAAAGCTGCAGAGTCTGTAGTCTGCAGCCTTGAGACATCCCATGTTTCTTTATCTCACGGCAGCTTTGCATTCTGTTCTCAGAGATAAGTTCCGACACAACTTATATATTTCACAATACAACTAATACAACTGTTACATAGTTCATTGCTGCTGCTTGTGTAATGCTTTACAACTGTTACATAGTTCATTTAATGCTTTAGGAAATCAGGCTCTCACATCAATTCCCCCCTTTTCTTTATCATTGAAAATTCTTTTGCAAAAGTCTATAATAGTCCATCTTTCTCAAGAGTCCAAGCAAAATACTTTCCTGTTTCTACCTGATGTCTAATTTTATTTCTCTTCCAATCACTATATGTTTCAACTGAATTCCCGCAGATTCCTTTCATATCAGTCTCGTAATTGTGTGCTTAACCTCCTAGACCGACTTGTACTCGCCTCCCGCTCCGGCCTTGAGTTACAGTCCATCCTGTCTGAGTTCTTTGCAGTTATCTACTTTTACACTGTTTCCATTCTGTCTGCAATTTAACCATTTCGGCATTTGCCTGAAAACCCAATTTTGTATCAATAGTTCTATTCATTTTGCTTAGCTTGGTTAGAATCACATCTTCTGAAAAGAAAATCTAATGTAGGTTTGGGTTACATTCATGTGAATACTACAAATAGAAGTAACTAGCTTATTTTAAAAGGAAAAATAATGCAATTCCTAAAATGCTTTTCATATTTCCTAATGTAACAGGCTATAAAATGTATAATGAAAAAACCCTTTCTTTCAGTTTCTGTGCTGTGCTGGAAGGAAGTGAGAATGATATGAGGTTTGTGTACTGTGCTTCCTGCATCTGCTACATGCTTGATAACTGGTCAGGCATGGATACAAAAAAAGCAGTAGACTACATTAGAAGAAGTATGGTGAGTATTCCCAAAGTGTTATTTCTCAATGCATTTTCAAGTTAATAGCTTTAGTTCTTTACTATGACTAAAAATCTGTCCATCCAAATAGAAATATTACAGTTATTTTTTTCTTTTCTATTCCTACTTCAATGAGTTGAAAATGAAAAGTACATTCCTTTTTGTATTTATATTTTCATTGTAATGTTTGTACTAGCAAAGTAATCGTATTGGTTGTGTATGCTTGCTGAACGTTAAATTAAATCTGATCTTTTTTCTTTAAAATTCGATTTAAAATTGAAAACAAGTTTTTAACAATTGAGGCCTGAAGTTCCTATAACTTTAAAAAATGCATAAGTAAAACACTGCATCACTGAAATCCTCAAATTTCAATGAGCTCTAGTCCTGCTTTTTAAAATCATATACAGAATCAAAGGAAAAACTAATTATTGAGATCAAGTCATTTTTATTATTAATAATTTATAATTAATTATTTAAAAATAACATTATTAAATGTTCCCAGTCAAGTACATCCCCTTACAGTACAGTAAGGATGTACATCTCTGTAATTGCATTTTTATTACATCTTCTCTGTAAAAAAAATGAAGTGTTCTCAGAATACTTTTGATGCTTTTTTTGTCAGTGAAGTTCCTCCTTTTTATTTCACTTTACAAAGCATTTTTTCCATCGTTTTAAAAATAATTTTTAACAGCATTTATTTTATAGGGCAGGTAAAGTTCAATGCCAAACAGTATGCTTAGTATGTTGTTGATTCTGCCCCCTTGCCCTGCCAGTCTTCAGTTTTTGAAAGGCTGATGCTCTTGCTCTATACTAAAGCATTTCTTGTGCTTCAGCACTGTATGTACAGTAGTACCCTACATTATGCCTTCATGTACATTAACCATCTTTTGGGTTAGAAACAGATTTCATTTATGCACGTCAATTTTGTTTGGAATTATGTATCCATTTTCCCTTTTTAGAAAGGCCCCAAAATTGTAGGGTTTTTTAAATGGTTATCTACACTGCATGTTTTCCCTTTTTGGCAAAGAAATGTTTACCTAATTCCAGACTTTTAACATATATCACAACTGAAATGAACTCCATGCTCTTTGATTGAAGAAAAAAGCCATAAAAACTGCCTGTATTGAAACAACACTGATTTGTGCCAAGAGCTTTTTGAGACATAGGTTCAGAATTTAACCAGATTAAAATTGTGGAATGATCTGATAATAATTTTGCTAATAAACCGATAAATTGTAATGTCCGTAAAAGTGATTTCACTCTAAAGTAACTGGTTTGTGGATTTATTTTTTTTTTAGTCTTATGATAATGGCCTGGCACAAGGAGCTGGACTGGAATCTCATGGTAAGAATGTTAACATGTTCTATATCCATTTTAAAGACTGAAATTGAGAAATGCTGTAAGAAGTGCAGGGTACGTCATACTTTTCCTTCTTTTCTGGTTTTAAGGAAGTGGAAAGAAGAGGAGCAAATCCAAAACATGCCTCAGGATATGTTGTCTTCTTCTCTTAGTTCCAGCTTAATATCAGACCATATGGGCCCTTGATATATCAACTCTGTTATTCTTACCTCATGAATGCTTTGTTGAAAGGTGTTGGCTGTAGTTCTCATCTCTTGCTGACAGAGCAACATATTTCTGCATGTACCATTGGTATTCTGTGGATTTATCTGAAGACATCTTGTACAACGCACTTGATAATTTCCAGTTTCAGCAGATATCAGTAAAGCCTAGAAACGTTTACTCTGCTAGATTACAGCATCCATTGGGGGCTCAAATCTTGAAGCTGCAGTTAATTTTTGTAAATAGGTGGTAAGGGATTTTAGGAGCAGTCACCTCCTTGAGTCCTCACCTCCGGCCCAGGACTTCCTTCTGCTGGAGCCCAGCCCGGTGTGCCCAGGGACCCAGGGTCTCTGCCCAGGCTGAGAGGGCTGCTGCTTTCCTGCTTGCAGGTTCAACCAGTAGCAAAGTTGAGCACCTTTCCAAGAGACACACACAGAGGACACACACACCCCTTCTCTGTAAAAAAGATGAAGAAGTGTTCTCAGTCCAGTTAATATACATCACAGGAAGCTTGCTGGTAGACCACTATACACTGGTTAGGAACATAGTTTTCTTCAAAAGTTCTTTTTCATAGATTTAAAGTCAGTCTGATTCATACGCTCCATTAATGACATAAGCCTGCACATTGGCATGAAGAGTATGAACAAAATTTTAGACTATTTTACAAGTTTTATATTTGTAAAATTTTATACTTGTATTGCTTTTAATGCCTGAGCTAACCTGTTTAATGTTAGCTAATATGTTACTAATCTGCCCTGTGGTATAGCCATACTCTCAGGCCTAAGTTGCTATAGGATATGGTCAGCTTATATATTATGTAGTTCTAAACAATATTCAGTGTTTAGAATGCCCTACACATGTAGTGTTGATTGTTAAGAGATGTTAGGAGTGGTTGCCTCCTCCAGCAGCTTTGGCCCAGGACTCCTGCCTGCCTGGTTGCTGAAGCCCTGCCCGGGGACCCGGGGTCTCTGCCCAAGCTGAGGGACGCAGCTGCCGCTTTCCTGTTTGCAGGTTCAACCAGTAACAAAGCTGAGCACATATCCCAGAGACACACACACACACAGAGGACACTGACAAGGCCACCTTCTCAGTGGTGCCCTATTCCCCTGTGCTGCTTGGGGTGGGGGAGGAGGTAAAAGAGTTGGGAGTGAAGTTGAGCCTGAGAAGCAGGGACGGGTGGGGGAAGGTGTTTTTAGATTTGTTCTTATTTCTCACTATCCTACTCTGTTTAACTGGCAATAAATTAAATTAATTTCCCTAAGTCGAGTCTGCTTTGCCCATGATGGCAATTGGTGTGTAACCTCCCTGTCCTTATCTGGACCCACGAGCTTTTTGTCTTATTTTCTCCCCTTGTCCTGTTGAGGAGGGGAGTATGATAGAGCGACTTGGTGGGCACCTGGTAGCTAGCCAAGGTCAACCCACCCCACTTACCAGTTACTGTCATGGGCAAAACAGACTTGACTTAGGGAAGATTCATTTAATTTCTTGCCAATTGTTGTGGTTTAACCTCAGGAGGCAGCTAAGCCCCACACAGCTGCTTACTCACTCCCCCAGCAGTGGGATGGGGAAGAGAATCGGAAGGGTAAAAGTGAGAAAACTTGTGGGTTGAGATAAAGACAAATTAATAGGTAAAGCAAAAGCTATGCATGCAAGCAAAGCAAAATAAGGAATTCATTCACTGCTTCCCATCAGCAGGCAGGTGTTCAGCCATCTCCAGGAAAGCAGGGCTCCATCACGTATAACAGTTACTTGGGAAGAGAAACTCCATAACTCTGCACATCCTCCTCTTCCTTCTTCTTCCCCTAGCTTTATTGCTGAGCATGATGTCATATGGTATGGAATATCCCTTTGGTCACTTGGGTTCAGCTGTCCCAGCTGTGTCCCCTCCCAACTTCTTGTGCACCCCCAGCCTACTCGCTGGTGGGGTGGTGTGAGAAGCAGAAAAGGCCTTGACTCTTTAAGCATTGCTCAGCAATAGCTAAAACATGGGTGTGTTATCAACACTGTTTTGGCCACAAATCCAAAACACAGGACCATACAAGCTGCTATGAAGAAAATTAACTCCATACCAGCCAAAACCAGTACACCAATTAAAATAGATCTGGGTGGTGAGAAACAAAGAAAAAATCTAAAAGGGCTTTCCCTCACCACCCCCTCCCTTCTTCCCAGGCACAACTTCCCTCCTTCATTCCAGACTCCTCTGCAGAGTTGTTTCTCATGATTCTTTTTAGAATCATAGAATCATAGAATTGTCTAGGTTGGAAGAGACCCTTGGGATCATCGAGTCCAACCATCTACACTACTCTACAAAGTTCTCCCCTACACCATATCCCCCAACACCACATCTAAACGGCTCTTAAACACATCCTGGGATGGTGACTCAACCACCTCCCTGGGTAGCCTATTCCAATGCCCGACCACTCTTTCTGTGAAAAATTCTCTCCTAATGTTCAGTCTAAATCTACCCTGTCGGAGCTTCAAGCCATTCCCTCTCGTTCTGTCATTAAGTACCTGTGAGAAGAGACCAGCACCAACCTCTCTACAGTGTCCTTTCAAGTAGTTGTAGAGAGTGATGAGGTCTCCCCTCAGCCTCCTCTTCCTCAAACTAAACAGTCCCAGCTCCTTCAACCACTCTTCATATGATTTGTTTTCTAGGCCCTTCACCAGCTTCGTTGCCCTCCCCTGTATTCGCTCCAGCACCTCGATATCTCTCTTGTATTGAGGTGCCCAAAACTGGACACAATACTCGAGGTGTGGCCTCACCAGTGCTGAGTACAGGGGCACAATCACCTCCCTACTTCTGCTGGCCATGCGATTCCTAATACAAGCCAGGATGCCGTTGGCTTTCTTGGCCACCTGGGCACACTGCCGGCTCATATTCAGCCGCTTGTCAACTAGAACCCCCAGGTCTCTTTCTGTCAGGCAGCTTTCCAGCCACACTTCCCCAAGCCTGTAGCGCTGCATGGGGTTATTGTGGCCCAAGTGCAGGACCTGGCACTTGCCCTTGTTGAAACTCATACCACTGATGTTGGCCCAATGATCCAATCTATCTAAGTCTCTCTGTAGAGCTTCCCTATCCTCCTGGGAATCAACACTCCTGCTTAACTTGGTGTCATCTGCGAACTTGCTGATGATACACCCTATGTCCTTATCGAGATCATCAATAAAGACATTAAACAGAAATGGTCCTAACACTGAGCCCTGAGGCACACCACTTGTGTGCCTTTTAATTCCTTCTTCCTCATAACTGCTGTGCAGGTTTTTTTTACCCTTTCTTAAATGAGTTATCACAGAGATCATAGAATCATAGAATTGTTTAGGTTGGAAAAGACCTTTAAGATCATCGAGTCCAACCATAAACCTAACACTGCCAAGTCCACCATTAAACCATGTCCCTAAGCACCACATCTACACGTCTTGAATACCTCCAGGGATGGCAACTCAACCACTTCCCGGGGCAGCCTGTTCCAATGCTTGACAACCCTTTCAGTGAAGAACTTTTTCCTTATATCCATCCTAAATCTCCCCTGGTGCAACTTGAGTCTGTTTCCTGTCATCCTATCGCCTTTTACTTGGGAGAAGAGACTGGCCCCTACCTCGCTGAAATCTCCTTTCAGGTAGTTGCA